>PVKH010021380.1:0-14346 GCA_004027955.1 Chaetophractus vellerosus | reverse complement strand
GAACCTGGGGCCTCCCATGTGGTGAACCGGTGCCCTATCCACTGGGCTACAGCCAGCCCCCTTTCCTTTACTTTTAAAGAAGCTTTAGAAGACATAAATGCTACATCAAAAATGTAGGGGATTCCCACATACCCCACCCTCTTCCCCTCCTACACTTTCCCCCATTAACATCCCCCATTAGTGTGGTACATTTGTTACAATTGATGAACACATATGAGGTGTTGCTACTAACCATGGCATATAGTTTACAGTATAGTTTACACTCTGCACCACACAATTTTACAGGATTTAACAAAATGTATTCTCCTAGGGGTTTTAAGGGCAGGCCTGGAAGTGGCATATCCTTTCTGCCTGCATGCCACTGGCCAAGACCCAGCCACTTGGCCCCAAACTAACTGCACATGAAGCTGGGAAATTTCCTCCTGTGTGTCCAGGAAGAAGAATGATGTGAACACATAGCACTGTCTCTACCACTGGAGACACTTGGAAATCCAGTATATTGTACAACTTAGCTATAGGAGAGACCCTCATAAGATCTAGTGATTTTCTAGTAATTACAATATTCATATGAAAAACCTGTTTGACAGACACTATTCAGGAGTTCTCACAAGTGTTTTCTCAAACCAACACTTTTACAGATTGGGACACTGACAGAGTGTGCCGTGACTTGCCAAGGAATAGAATCTGTATTTAATCCTGGCAACCCTGTGATGTGGATGTCATGACTCTCACTTTCTAGAGGTAACAAAAGAGCTGCCAATTTAATACCACAATTAATAGGTGGTGGGTTTATGGTTAGTAACCAGCTTTGACCCACTTCAATGATCCTGCTGTTTCTATTACACCCATATTATCTGGTCATCTTGATTTCTTAAAATCCAAGGACTTTCTTCTTTTTTTCCAGGATGAATTTTCTGATCCTCATTTTGATGACTCTACGATTACCCCCCTGTTGACTTTCCACCTGACATATATTCACTGTGCCAAGGATCATGTTGTCAAACATCAGAGTTTATTGTTCCATCTGGCTATTATTATTCCATGTGTACAAGACCCTGATGTGTATGGTTCTTTTTTGGTATAAGGTTCCTGTTTTAATGGCATGATGATGTGCTGAGCTGCATTTGGTGTGTTGGATAATTTCCTTAATTTGACCCTGATGTTTGAGAAGACTGAGTATTCACCAGTTCATGCAATTCTGGGTTTTGACTCATAAAACTGGAGCAGATGGGCCTGGAGCTCAATAATTGAGCGACTGCTGATTTGTTTCATATCTTTTCTCATTTATTAAGGGAAGGTTGCTAGAAAGTCTTTTTCTACTTTTTCTAGTCACAACAAATAATTGTTTGATATTACTACACTAGCACATTAAGTATTCTCAGATTACTTTTTTCAGGTTAGTGGCAGCTCGGCAAAAATGCTTTCTATAAAATATTGGTTTAGTTCTGTTCTATATGCATCCTAGTATCATAATTAGATGTTGGGGACTTTGGATCATGAAATGTGGTCTCCTTTATAGTAAGTTTGAAAAAAAACATTCATTAAAAATCTCTCCAGCATGTTCTCATTTGCCAGTTGGGTGGAGCCATCAGAAGTTGCTTAAATGGAGGCAGACACTTAGGCAACATTTGGGCACAGTTCTAGTGGCTGGATTGAAATTGGGAAATTATTAGTAACTAGCAAAAGCAATTTGGTCTTCTCCTTAGTTATTCTTAAAGAGTGACCCTTGGCAAGACCCTTTATAAGCTCATACACTACAAATATGCATTAAGGGCCTGCCATTTTTGTGCCAGTTGCTGTGATCAAACGATAAAATCCTGGACCATTTCAAGTGCTGGTTTCAAGTGCTATCAGCCTTATCAGAGTGGAACATGTATATGTGTGTATGTGTGTGTGTATATGTATTTTCTAGAGAGGGTGATACATGCAATAATATAATATGTATGATATAAAATAATTGCACAAAAGAAGGAAATTAATTGGACTAGAAATCAAGGTTTCACAAAGGTTGTATTGATATTTAATCTCTCAGAGGGCTGTTTGTATAGCTGTTCCCTTTTCTGAGTATGTCCCCACATTGTCATCCTCTAATATGTACCTAGTATGTGATACTTACGCAAAAATTTATTTTAAAATGTTAAGAACAGGAACAAAGAGGTTATGATTTTCTCACTGCCACCAAGCTCCCTAGGATAGAGCTTGGAGGAGACTCATGCCTCAGAGAATTTTAATGAAGCTCCCTCTTGTTTTCAGGTGTGCCTCTAGGTAAAGACTACTAAAAGGAGAATAAATTCTGCAAGAGTTGATAGTAAGACTAATTGCCAATGGGTCTTGCTTCCTAGAAAATGAGAAGGAAAGGTAGTTGGAAGTCAATGCTGTATTAACTCTCTTGGGGAAAAGAACACTGAAGGGAGAGATGAGAAACCTGGATTCTAGGCCTGTCACCTCCACTAGTACACTTTGTGATCTCAGGCAATTCACTCAATATCTCTGGGTCTTCATCAACTCCAAATGATTTTTCAGGTTTCTTCCAAGTCTAAATTTCTCTGATCTGATCTGCAATTCACTCAACAAATATTTATTGAATATCTATTGTTTTCGAGGCAGTGGATTCTCTTAATAGTGCTTGCTAAAAATTGTATCTGGGCAATCAATGACTAGTTTTCTTTCTTTGCTCCTTACATCTTTTCCTATGAGGTTAGAGGGCTAAAGCTTGGGTATTAAGTCTGGAGAGACCAGCAATTTCTGCGAAGCTGGACTTGCCTGTGCCTCCCCCCCACCTCCAGCCATGCTCTGGGAGCTAACCGTAGGTATAGATTGACTGCTCCCCAATATAGAGAATGGAGTTTTTCACTCTGCTGCTGCTGTTAGATTCCTGAATGCCCAGGAAGTGGGAAATATAGTTCCCTTAGGGTAATTGGCCACTTGACAAGTTGTTTGCTATAATTGGCAAGTGGATCAGTCCTTGCAAAGAGTGGAGTATGTTGATCTTAATTGCTTTTTTATTGTAATTGACACATTTTTTAAAAAATAAAGAGCTGCTAGAAACCAACATTTTTCTACCCATAAACTGGGCATCTTGTGTCCCAGTGAGAATTACAACGGTAGTAAGTGTGGAGACTGTGCAAACAAAATAAAGACAAAATATAATGAGAGAAAAGCAGCCAGTTTGCTGCAACTGTAAAGAAGAAGAAAACTTCAGGAAGGTCTGATTTATAGGGAATAATTATTACTGGCTGATTTAGGAAACTGGAGCAGAGATAAGAACTCACTAAAGTGGCTGTTTTTGCAAACTGATTTGAAGAATCCCTCTCTTCTATGTCATTACAAAAATAATAATTCTTAGTGACTATGTCCCCTTTCACTTAAGGATTTGCAAGGACTTGAAAAATACTGCTTGAATAAAATTGTGATGCTTGAGAGGACCACTCAGACTATAATTCTAGAAGTAAAAGCAAAGATCAGGAGCAGGACAAGGATCTGTCAAAAGTTGCCTAAGGAATCAGGCCAAGAGTATAATCCCAATTCCAATTTTTGATTTCCTGAATTCACAAACAGTTGGTTCCCACCATTAAACTTTAATTTCTAGTTAATCTTCACAATAGCTTTCAATCTAAGAGAGAGCACTCCCATTAACTTATTCATCTACTCATTTATCAGACAGTTTTTGAGCACCAACTGTGTGCTGAGTACAGGTTTATAAGCTAAGGATACAAGGATAAGTAAGACATAATCCCCTCCCTCAAAGGGTTCATACATTTAGGGGAGTGAATTGAAATGAACGTGACAAATTAAGACATGCATCTTCCCAACTGTGAAATAACTGTCAATCAAATGCTTAGAATCTGAAACCCAGATGTTATCCTCTTGTTCTTGGGGTGCTTTTTATCCCCCTAAAATGAAGGATGATTTGCCTGGTTATTCATACAATTCACACCTTCCTAAGATGCATTTCAATTGACCCTAAGATAAGAAGACATTGAAATAAAAACATCAGTGGTAGCCTGTTATAGCCAGAAAGAGCATTGGACCGTTAAAAAAACCAGTTATCCATATGTGTATGGTTCTATTTCTGGAATTTCTTTCTTGTTACACTGATATATTCATCTATTTTTATGCCAATTCCACACTGTCTGGATTATCATGGCTTAATAATAAGCCTTGAAATCAGGTAGTGTCAATCCCTTAAATTCGTGTTCCTTTTTAAAAGATGTTTAAGATATTCTTAGTCCTTTGCAGTTCAATATAAAATTTAGAACCAGCTTGTCAAATTCTACAAAAAACATGCTGGGAGTTTGGGGTTGCACTGAACATAGATCAATTTGGGTGAATTCCTATTTTAACAACATGGAGTCTTCCATCCCATGAATATAGTTTATTTCTCCATTTATTTAGGTCTTTCATTTCTCTTAGCAATGTTCTGGCAGATAACCCTGTGGGTACCAATGGGTGATGTGTAAAAGTAGATCTGTTCTTCATGCATATTGCACTCAGGAGCAGTTTTTATAATCATCATCCTTAGTAAACATTTTCAAGGTTTTATTGCTCCTTGTTTATCTTTCTCTTTCATTCCAACTCCCCACCCACCATAACCTTGAAAAGGGGGTAAATATAAGTAATCTTGTCTTATTCCTCCTTAGTGGTTTCTTAACCTGCCTCATACGTCCTCCATCTTTGCTTTCCTAATCCAAAATCTTACTCCTCCTGGTTAAAGCTAAGTCTCATCGCAAGGCACTGGGGGTAATGTCTCCTTGATATTGGCAGGATTGAAAACAGAGCTTTGTAGAAAACTAAGAGTGATGTTTGCAGGCATACATTTTAACATTCAAAATTATTTGGTATTTCCCTGTGCTGTTTTTGATGGCAGCTATAATATTTACTACTTCCTTTGGTCCATGAGGCTATTTTGCATGGCTTTCTTCTTTCTTTCTAGACCTCTAGGCTTTCCATTTGGGTATCCATTTGGAAAGATGTTCCTGGATCACATCTCTGTAGTCTTATCCATAACTCCCACATGCTGATCTGTGGACCAGTACAGATCAAAACGGGAACTTATTAAACAGTACATTAATTCCAGGATACTTCCCTAAAGTTTCTGATTAATTATATCAAGGTTAAGGACAGGAAGTCTATGCTTCTTAGGGGCTCTTTAGGGTAATCTTATATGAGGCTAGGCTGGGAAATGCTGTTCTCAATGTTGGACTTCCCATTTAGGTTTGATGGATTCAGGGGTTTTAGCATGCAATGATAATAACTTGTATAATAATATTTATTGGGCATATTACATACAAGACATTATGATAAGTTCCTTTATGTGGAGCATATATGTCACTTTTATGAAGATTCCTTTAACCTATGAAGTAGAAACAATTATTGTTCGTCTATGGGGAAACTGAGTCCTCACCTAAGATCACATGGCTAATGGTTGGGGGAAGTAGGATTCAAACACTGGGGATCTAAGCCAATAGACAAAATCATTCAAGGCTAAATACTGTGTTACCTAAACTAGGAGACGAGCACTAATTCCAGCCCTATCTCTAGCAGTGTGACCTTGGATAAGACATTCAAATATGCAGGGATTCCTTTTTTTTTTTTCATTTGTAAAATATGAGGGTTAGACTTGGTAATTTTCTAGTTCCTTTTAGCTTTAAAATTATTCTTTTTGTATGAAAATGTAATTATCTTTAAATAAGCATAACAATGAACTAATCGCTGACATATGAAACATTTATACACACTTTAGAGCAATATTCATGGACATATAAAAAACTTATTTTACACTTTGGCATCTTTCACACTAATCTATCATATTATCAACACTTAATATATATATTTTCTGTTCTAAATATTGAACTGATGATTCTTTCTTTTGCTGTACTGTGGGTATCTAGCCCTTGAGCTTATCTACCAGCTCAGCCGTTCCTGGAATTAAAGTACTTTGGCTTTTCTTTTGCCATTTCTAACTGTCCTAGTAAAAAAAACCTCTAGAATTATTATTTTTAAAAATTTGAATCTTGGAAAAGGTCCGAGCTGATTTTGCACTGTGCTGCAATCACTCTATTCTATGGGTTATAAACAGAATGCAGGGATTGCGCATTTATGCATTATACTTCCCAGCATGGCTGTTCTTTTTTAACCAATAGAATACTTTTTTTTTTATACCTGACCTAGTGTCTCTGCCAAGCTTCCTACCCATGGAAGGTAAGGCTGTACAAAATGTATTTGAGATAGTGGGGACAGCATGAGCAAAGACAAAGACACTGGAAAGCACAGGGAAACTGTCTACAGAGCAGTTGATTTTGTTCAACCTATTGGCATTTGGGAAATGAGAAAAAATTTGGAAATACCACTTGAGGCCAGATGGTGAAAAGCCCTGCATGCTAGGCTTAAGAGGCTGACTCTTATCTTGAGTTAGAGGAAGTGTTATTGATAATTAGAGCTAAAGAAGAATTGGAAATGGTGTGCAAGATGCTGGAGACTGAGAGACTAATCTCAAGGTTAGAACTCTAATCTAAGAAAGCTACAATGTGGAGCTGAACTGTAGAGGTGGATGGAGGAATAGGCCAGCAGCAATGGGAATGGAGCTGGCCAGGATGGTCGAGGTGCAAGGATGAGGCCATGCATCTTAATGGGTAGACATGGTTTCTCTAGGAAGATAGCAGATTTGAGCTGGTGCATTATGATTGGACACACTGATTGGAAATGTAGGTGGACGTTTAGAAGATGCATGTGGAAGATTTTGTTTGTAGATCATCAACCCAACCTCCCTTCTGAATAGAAAGAGAGGAATGCTGTACCAAGCATTAGGAATGAATGAAAATAAAGGGAAAATAGACACTGTTCTAGGTACTTTACTTCAACAATTCTATGAGATAAGTAGTATAAAGACCATTTTAAAGATTTTAAAAGTGAGGAAATGGCTTAAAAGAAGTTATATGATTTGCCCAAAGTCAAACTCCTTAATAAGTAGTAAAGTCAAACTTAGGTCTGATTCACTGTGGGACCTGAAATCATTTATATTTGAAATTATCATTCATGCATTCACTATTTATTTATTTATTGAGCATCCATTTTTCAGAGAGTATTGCTCATTCTCTGAGAAAACTTGTGTGAAAAAAGTGGCAGTACAGTATGTTTGTTTTTTTTAAAGAAAAACTAAAAAATAATGCTATATTTATTCTATACATAATTATAAAAAGAGTCTGGACACTAAACTGGTAACAGTGATTACATCTGAGGAAGAAATCAAGATCAGCATAGGAAGTTAAAAATATTTATTTCTACTGGTTTAATTATTTATACAGAGAATATATTCATGTATTGGGTAGTTAAAAATTAATTTCATAATGAATACTTCTGTCTACAAAATGGCTTCCAATAGTGGTATGATTATGATACAAGGAATTTGAATTAAGTAAATGAGGAAATAGAATGGGTTTATAGATAATAATTTAGAACAACTTTTTAAAGTATCTACAAATATATATATTATCTGCCCACCCCCCATGGCTATCTGCTGGTGTCTTCTAAAGAAATTCAGGCAAACGTCTATTAATAATTCCATGAGATGCAGCCAGTTGGGTAGTCTTCATTTTGCTGAGTAATTTGTTAGGCTGTAGGTAATTGCCTTGTGGGGTGGGGGTGGGGTTCCCTGGCAGGGGATTGTATATAATTTGTTCATTCTTGTGTTCAGAATCATTAAAAACTGAGTTCTCTTAGAGCCTGTATCAGTCAAGGTACTACAGAGAATCAGAACCAAAAAGATATATGTGCATATATATGTATCTATATAATATATATTAAGGCATATAGTTATATATTAAGAAATTTATTATAAGAAAGTAGCTCACATGATTGTGGAGCTGGCAAATCTGAATTCCATAGGGTAGGCTAGAGGCTAGAAGCTCTGGTAAGAGGAATGTTAAAGTCTTGAGTGCAAATTCCTTAGGCTGGAAACTCAGAAAGGAGTGGAGGGTGTAGTCTTGAGGCAGAATTCTTTATGCTTCCTGCAACCCTCAATTATTTACATTGAAGATCTGCAACTGATTGGATGAGGCCCACCCACCTAAAGTCCAGGGACTGTAGACCCTAATCCCATCTATAAAATATCTCCACAGCAACATCTAGGCCAGTGTTTGATCAAACAACTGGACACTAAAACCTAGCTGAGTTGACGTATACAATGGACCATCACATAGCCCAAAGTTGTAAGTGGACTCGGGCACGAGTTGGGTCTCTATTCTATTGAACTTCCCCCTTCATCTATCCACCTTCAACCCCTCTTTTGGCCCACAGTGAGCTAAAACTCCTGACTTAATTGGCTTCTGTGATGGTTAGGCTAATGTGTCAACTCGGCCAGGTAATTGTGCCCAGCTATTAGGTCCAGCAAGCACTGGGCTAATTGATTTACTGCATGGATGGCTGATTACATCTGCATCAATCAGCGAGATTGGATCAAGAATGGATGATGCTTTTATCCATTCAGTTGACTGCCGTAAAAGGGAACTGATTTCAACATTCAGAGAGAATTTCCCAGCTCGTCGTTTGACAGCGAACTTCTCCCAGGAACTCATTGAGGACCCTTCATCAGTCTTTCCTCGGAGCCCCTGGCTTGCAGCCTGCCAGCAGAACCTGGACTTGTGTATCCCCACGGTCACGTGAGAGACTCTTATAAAATCTTATATTTTTAACAGATATCTCGTGTTGATTCTGTTTCCTGAGAGAACCCTGACTAGAACAGCTTCTGTTGGGTATTCTTATGTAGGCCCTTTAGACTTTGAAAAATACTCTTTCCTTTTCTATATTTCCCCTTAGCATAACTAGCCCTCTGCAAACTCAGGTCTCATCCATATCTCACCCCCACTCGAACTATATTGGGTGTTCGTTCATGTGCTCTCATAGCTCTCTACTTCCCACACACTGTACTCATTGCTATGATTTAAGGCAGTTAGCCACCCTGGCTGGACATCAAAATCACAAAGAGACTTTAAAACTATATAAATGTCTGGGCTCCACTTAAGACTTATTGCATCTGAACCTTCAGGGACACACCTAGGTATTTATTTTTGTATGTAGTACACACTATATAATTGTCATTAATATTTCTTGAATAAATGAATCAGGAAGGAGGGTACTCCGATTATCTGCCACTGTTTGTTTTACTGACCTTGAAGAACATCCCTCACCCTCATCAGTTGTTCTGGCCTTACTGGAGTCACCAAGATAATATAGTAAAGACAGAAATTGATTCAGCTTTTTAATCTAAGGGAACTCTATTGACATCAGAAATGATGTTTACTGGGTCCTGGGAGTAGACAATGGAACATCTCCAGTGAGGCTCAAACAGTAAACATTCGTATTAGCTTATACAAGGTAATCTCCCATTGCAACATCTTTCACCGTCTATTCTAGTTCAGTTCTTTCCCATCACCATGCCAACTCATTTCTGATAATAGCAATGCGACGAGGCATTATCAGACAGGAAAAGGAGAAAAATATGAAGGTTTTTTCCTGGGGATACTTGCCCTTGATCTCATGTGCTCTTGATGTGCAGCACCAGCTAATCACTAGGTACCCTTGTACCCAGACACTCTTGAGAGCTTGGTGCACAGGATATTGCTGAAAACCACGTATGTCCTGCCAACATGCAGCACCATAAATCATAGAGAAGCAGAACAGCATAGTCTTTAAGAACCAAGGCTCTGCAGCTAGATTGCTTGGATTTGTGAGCAGACTTCACCACTTTGGTAGCCGTGTGCTTCTCTTTGCTTCAGTCTTTCCATTCACAAAATGTGGAAAACATAGTATAGTGTATACGTCATACAGTTGTTAGCAACATTAAATGAATTGATCTACAGAAAGGACTTAGAACTGCCTAATACATCGTAAATGCTTTAAAATATTAGCTATTTCATTTTATATAGGTATTCACCAAGATTACAGAGATGTGACAAAAAAGAAGTAGGGGAAGATAAAGAATAAACTAATCACAAAAGAATATAAAATCTCTAAAGATAAAATGGAGTACAAAATGTCATTGCATACGTTGAACAAGGAGGTTAAAATACGCAATTTGCTAAAAAAAGAAAAGTTATCAACAAGAGTGGATTTGCCAATTCCACAAGGTCCTGGGAAGGCTTTTGTGATTTTGCATTGTAATTTTGTATTCTTTTACTTAAATAGTCTACCCTAAATTATGTAAGCTTTAGGTTTTATAAAACCTGGAGCTTCTAAATCAAATTGAAAAACACTCTTTAGGAAAAAAAAGAAGAGGAATCCAGGCCAACTTGACAGGGTCTTATGGAATAGCCACTGACTGCTGATTTTTGCCTTTTAAGCTGGGGGCTCAGAATAACTTGCTGTAATTACATTTTCATATGCCTTTTTCAAATCTCTTCTAAAGGAATCAGTTTTCCCAGTGTATGGGCATGTTAACCCTTACTTCCCCCCCTTTAATTGCCTTAATCTTAATGTGTGAGGAAGAATTAATTAACTATCCTGATGGGGGAAGAAACGCTAATAGCAATTTTAATGAGTAGAACTTAGCAGGATTTAGTAATAACCCTGAAAAGATGGTGAAGTCACTTCTTTCTCCACTTGACTCTCTCACCTTCTGTGAATGGCCATAAGTGCTGATTACAAGTGATTAATTAACTACTGGAAGGCTTCTCTCCAGCCCGTCTTCTTAGCCTCAAACCAACTGCAGTCTGAAGAATATAGTGAGAATTCTAAATGTAAAACAGGATAAAATCACCTTTTCTACAATTTAAATTGCTTAAAAGACAGAATTTGAAGAACATCTGAAATTGAAGAGAATGTGGGAGCCATGCCATAAATGAGACATTTGTACCACTTTCAAGGCAGTGGATTTCTTCCTGGACTTTCCAGACTTTACTACAGGGAGGGGGAATCCAAATAGACCCAGTGGTCTCATTGAACTGAATTTTCAGAGTTCAGAGTTTGGGGCTAATAAGGTAATTGCAATTTGTTGGGTGAGAAAGGGACTGGGGAGATAAGAGTTATGTAGAGAAGGGCCAGAAAACAGCATAGGGGTACACTTGATTCTTTGGCCAAATACTAATCTGTGCAAGGGCAGCGTGAGATTCCTAAAGCCCAGCAAAGCACAACTACTGGAGAAAGGAAAACTACTGAAGCTGTGAACTGAGCAACTACCTGAGCTTGCACAGTGCTGGATGACTTTCAAGTCCTCACCAGCAAAAGTGGAAAGACCTTGTTGAAAACCCTGCACATCTAGTAGAGATCCTAGAAAGGCCATGCTTCAGAAGTAGGATTAATTTGGCTCTCAAGTAAAGGATAATCTAGAACCACTCTGGCATATAACAAAAACAAGATTTAAAAGGATCAAGCTGCCTGCAAGTAAATGTACTGCCTGCTTGAACAAAACTCAATTTTCTATTAAGGAAGACAACAAAATCCTGGCACACAACAATGTAGCATTCAAAATGTCCATAATACAACTAAAATATGCAAGAGATGTGAAGAAGGGAAATATGTCCTATAGCCAAAAGAAAATTTATTTCATAGAAACTGACTCCAAATAATAGATATGATAGAATTATCAGCTAAGTAGTTATTATGAGTATGTTCAAGGATTTAAAGGAAAACAAGCATAACGAGGAAAAATAATCTCAACAGAGAAATGAAAGCTATGAAAAAAATCCTAATATTGGAGATGAAAAAGGTATTATCTGAAATTTTAAAATACTGGATAGGATTAGCATCATATTATATACTGCAGAATAAAATATCAGCAAAATTAGTAAACAGGGTAAACTAACTATACAAACTTAATCAGAAAGAATAAAGGCTGAAAATAAATGAACAGAGTTTCAGTGATGAATCAGACACATGGAAGTATGCATATATAATTTGGAGTTACAAAAGGAGTGGAGAGAGAGAGATTGGGGTAGAAAAAATGTTGATGATATAATGTGCACATTAAATATAAAGACAGATAGTTTGGAAATAAAAAGATGGAAAAAAGTTATATTACACACATACTAATAGAAAAACTGGGGTGCCTACATTAATATAATACAAAATGGGCCTCAGAAAAAGGATTATTACAAGAGATAAAGAAGAATATTTTATAATGATAAAATAGCCAATTTATTAAGACATAACAATCCAAAATGCATATGGACCTAATAACAGTATTTTTTAATAAATAGAGAAAAATTGATGGAAATCAAAGGAAAAATAGACAATTACTTAGGGATTTCAATACTACCCTCAGTAAGTGATGCAGCAAATAGAATACTAGGAAGAATAAACAGGACTTGTACAGCACTTTAAATCCACTCAGGGGCTGGCTCGATAGCCCAGTGGCTAGGGCACCGGCACACCACATGGGAGGCCCTGGGTTCGGTTCCCGGGGACCTCTCCTAGCGGGCAGACCGCCTTGAGAATGGCAAGCTGCCATGGGCAGGCCAGAGCCGCCGTGGGCAGGGCAAAAAGCTGCCACAGACAGGGCAAAAGCTGCCACGGGCAGGGCAGGTCGCCCGCGAATGGAGCGCAGCCAGCCACCCGCGAACTTAGAGCCGGCCTGTGAATGGAAGCAGAAGCCGCCCACAAGCGGGGAAAGCCGCGCCTGCGCAGTGACCAGTCTCGGCGTGTCACCGCAGCGGGGGTGAGGGGAGATATGTAATAAAATAAATAAATCTTTAAAAAAAAATCCACTCAAACTAATTGATATGTACAGAACACTGTACCTAGCACCTGCAGAATAAACATCAAGCTCACATGGGACAGTCACAAAGAAATATCATATACTAGCCAAAAAACAAGTTTGAATAATTTAAAAGGGTAAAATAATTCAGAGTACATTATCTAACCACAGCAAATTGAACTTGAATAAGAGAAAAATATCTAGATAATCTCCAAATATTTTGAAATATAAAAAAATAGACTTCTAAACAACTCAGGAGTAAAAGAAGCAATCACAAGGAAAATTAGAAAATGTTTTTAAGTGGAAGAAAATAAAAACACAACACATCAAAATTTGCGGGATGCAGCTAAAGCAATTCTCGGAGGGAAATTTACCCTAAATCATTATAGAAAAGAAGAAGCAATGTTAAAATCAGTAACAACTTTTACTTTAAAAAACTGAAAATCAAACTAAACACAAAAAGCATAAGGATGTAAGTAATAAAGAGCAGATATCAATGAAATGGAAAACACTCTCTCCATAGGTTCATACAGCCTCCTTCCTCATTTGATTTTTAATGCTTTCCCCCTTATATTCATTCTGATTCCTCTCCTGCAATGGGCCCATACTCTGTTGTCCTTGGTACGAAACCTTATTGAGATAAACGAAGTGTTTCCTTTTTCCTGCATGTTTTTAATTTGCATAAAAGTTATACCATAGACTTCATTTTTGAAATGAACACTACATTTTTAAACCGCTGCATGGTATTCTTTAATATGCTTCTACCACATTTTATTTATTCATTTCCTTGGTGTTTAAGGCATCCAGATTGCCTTCAACTCTCTGCTACCATAAAACTACTGGAATGCTTATCCTTATATATATATCCCCATATTGACTTAAGCTAGAATTTCTCTGGGCTACATGTCCAGGAATAGGTCATGGGATTTATGCATACTGATTTTCGTGTTGCCACTAGCAATTCACGAGTATCCTGTACACCATCTATACTCTCAGCCATACAGCACGTGGCATCATCAACCTCTCTAATTTTTTACATTCTGATTGTTTTATGTTGCATTTTGAATTTAAGCATCACTTCATATATGTGTGACTTATTTGAACTTCCCCTTATACGAATTACTTATTAGTATATTTTGTTCATTTTAAACTTGGGTTGCCTGTCTTTTTTTTGTTGTTGTTGTTGATTTGCAGCACTTTCCGGTATATTCTAGTTATTATTTTTGGTCAGTTTTTTGGGCATTATTTGTAGAATAAAAATCCTTCATTTGACTATCATTTTTAAAAATCCTACAGATGTCTTCATTTTGTGGTCAAATCTATCAGTTTTGGGGGGTCTTGCTTAAGAATTCTTTCCTAACCTTTACATCACAAAGATATTAAAAAGTTCTTTCTGCTTAGCTTTATAGTTTTCCTTTCATATTTAGGTCCTTATTGCTTTTGGGATCCACCTTTGTATATGGTATAAGAAAACTTTATGTAGTTAGACTACATTCTTAATTCCACTTACTAAAATATCTATACCTCTTTTTATATTTACAGCGATACTTTTATCATACATCAACTCCCCATAAACCATGTGTTGTTTCAATGGATTTGTTTGTCCCTACATAAATACTAGACTTTAAAAGTTTTTGTTGGAATTGTTTTTTTTTTAA
>PVKH010021379.1:0-14345 GCA_004027955.1 Chaetophractus vellerosus | reverse complement strand
TTTGAATCCTTTCAAATTGATTGGGATTTGTTTTATGGCTCAGAATATAGTCTATCTTGGTAATTTTTCCCTAAGCGCTTGAATAGAATGTGTGTTCTGCTGTTGTTGGGTGGTTTTATATATCTGTCAATTAGGTCAATTTGGTTGGTAGTCCTATTGAAATCTTTATCCTTACTTATTTTCTGTCTGCTTATTCTATCAATTATAGAGAGAAGGATATTGGAATCTCTCACTTCTTTTGCCTAGTTTTTCTTGTAGTTCTATTTGTTTTTGCTTCATGTATTTTGATGCTATCTTATTAGGCACATAAATGTAAACATAAGTGTTATGTTCTATTTATGAATTGACCCCTTCATCATTGAAAAAATGACCTTATTTGCTCTGATATTTACTTTATCTGATATCAATATAGTCGACTACTCCAGCTTTCTCTTGATTAGTATTATGATGGTATGTCTTTTCTCTATCTATATACTTAATCTCTTTGTATCTTTTTTTAAGTTTAATTTTATTTAACAGGGCTGGGAATTGAAACTGGGACCTCGTATATGGGAAGCAGGAGCTCAACCACTTGAGCGACATCTGCTCCCTCTTTTTATCTTTATATTTGATATGTACTTCCTGTAAGCAGCATAAGTTTGGGCTTCACTTTTGCTTTTTTTCTTTTACCTTATCTGATGATATCTTCCTTTTAACTGTAGTATTTATACCATTTATATTTAATTGATATGGTTGAAACCTATCATCCTGATATTTGTTTATTATTTGTCCCATCTGTTCCCTCATTTTCTACTTACTTTTTGATTAATGGGGTATTTTTTGTGATTACATTTATCTCCTATGCTACTCTTTGTTATTTTATTTTACTGGTTGCATTAAGGTTTAAAGTATAAACCTCATTTTATCACATGCTACCTGAACATGCACTTTTACCTTTTCACATACAGAATAAAAACCCTACAATAGTATAGTTCCATTTCTCCCTTCCAGATCTTTGTGCCATTGGTTTTTTTAAGACATGTTACAGCCTCTCCACTATATGATTTTTTTCTTTGCTCATTTGTTTAGTCAATTAACCTTTAAACAGATTTAAATGATTTAAAAAATTACATACATATTTACCCATGTAGTTACCATTTCTGGTGCTCTTCCTTCCTTTGTGTATATCCAACTGACATCAATTTCCCTTTGTCTGAAAAGTTCTTTTAATATTTTGGGTATTATGGTATGTTACTGATGAATGCTTTCTGCCTTTGTATGTATGAAAAAAATCCTCATTTTGTCTTTGTTTTTGAAAGCTATTTATTGCTGGTTATAGAATTCTAGGTTGACAGTTATTTTCTTTCAGTACACTAAAGATTTGCTTCAATGTATTTTGCCTGCATTTTTTCCCACAAGGAGTCTGCTTTCATTCCTACATTTGCTCCTTTGTATGTATAAAAGGAAATATAATTGTAATTGTCATATAATTGAAATATAATTGTAAATGTAAATATAATTATAGTCTTCTCTTTTTCGCTGTCCTTTTCGCTCTCTTTCCTTTCCTCCAAGGACTCCTAATAACATATATTAGGCAGCTTCAGTGATTCTCCTCTATTTATCTATTTTAATTTTAAAATTTTTGGTCAGCAACTACCTTATTTGGACCAGACACACATGAGTTAGATGATAATTACAACAATTAGAACACTACAACTGTGAAAGAAAACCATGCAAAAACAGAAGGATTTGACCAGGATCAGTTTCACCATTTTCCATGTGTTCACAGGTCATTTATTTTTCAAAGCTGGCCTTAAATGCAGATTTAGAGGAAGCTAGTGGAACACCAAGGACTAATGTGAAGAGACCCTGAACATACCCAGCTGCCCCTCCCCATCCCCTTCTATTGAGAATCAGATGGGAAGGAATGATTAAACTGGATGAAGTTAGCCATTAGGAAGCACACTTCTGGATCAGGTTTGAGATACTGGACTTCAGAGTAAAGGGACTTATAAGTCAGGTGGTCTCTAAAAACAGCATAGAAGTTTGCCTAAGTTTTGGAAATAGGAAGATGAACAAGGTCACTTTTAAAACTCTCTATTCCTGGGATGAAACACACTTTTCAGTTTAATCCATTTCTGACCAAAAGTCAAGCGGAGGCTTAACCTGAAGGAAAACTAAGCTTAAACCGCTTTTGCAGAATTCTTTTCCCAGGGTGCCACAGGGGGTGGTCAGCAAAGTATAAGAAAAGATAACATAATATAGTTTTTGAATGACTATTAAATAGGTATAATTTCCAATTTTAAAGTGGCCTGAAGTATCCCAATATTCATCTTACTGACTAGTGATTTGCCATAGAGAATCATGAGTCAAGGGTTTAGTCACATGTATATTGTTGGTCAGATGACTCATGGACATGTCAATCAGGTCACATTTCTTGGAAGTTTATCCAGTTTCTGGTGTAGTCCTGCTCTTAGTAATCCTGAAATGGAACTTGGGCACATAGTGAGGTATTTGGTACCACTTCCCTACAACCTATCCCACCTCCCCTACCCATCTCTCAGGAGATGCATTTGTTCATCCCAGTGCCCTTGGAAGGTGAGCGTTTGGCTTGGCTCCTCCCAGTATCTTGCTCTTGTACTTTGCTGCTGGTGTGTTTCAAATACTGTTGATGACATGGGTTTTGAGTAGTTCTCCAGGAAACTGCCAATGGCCAATTGTTGTTTTCCTCATTTTTTCTTTTTTCTCCTCATACTTGTAGTAGGGGCTACCCAATGTGAAAACCAGAAGCATGGAGAGGGATGATAAAGTAGGGGGCTTAGATTCAAGGGTTAGGTGTTCATGGAAAGTCTTAGGTTCTTGTCCTTTGAAACCACTGGCTTTGGAAACTTCCCAAATAGAAATTTGGAAAGAATTGGAATTAAAGTTATTATGCTGTGAACTGAGTAGATAGATGATTGCAGCAGTGTGGAACCACTTGCAGCCGCCTTTGAAGAAGATATATTTTGCAATAGGAATAAAAGGCAGCTGAAACATAACGTCACAAAACAAGATCCCCAAACATGGATCCAGAGTGTCTTTGAGCTCCTTAGCATACCAATTCAGCAGGTTTCTCAGCTCTACTGGGTAGAATTTGTATGGCAGTACTACCTGCTGGTCCATGAACAGAGTGATGGAGATGTGGGAGAGGAAGTAGAAGCCCAGCAGCCATTGTAGGCTGTGCCACAAATGCCAGGGTCCCCATTATCCATTTGTTGGGCTTGGCAGGAGTTGAGTCTATACTCACTGGGACTTAGAGCATTTATGTATTTTTAATTTTCTTTTTTTTCCTCTGTTTTTAATTTTGCATAATTTCTATTGTTATATCTTCAAATTTACTAATTATTTCTTCTGCCATGTCTAATCTGCTATTAATCACATTCAGGGTGTTTTTTTATCTAAGATGTTGTTTTCATTCCTACAAATTAATTTTCATATACACATATGTATACACACACATATACAATCTTATGTACACACATATATATGTATCTTACATATATATGTATCTTTCATGTATCTACTTATCTTGAAAATATGGAATGCATCTAAAATGCTGTTTTAATATATTTGTTGATTCTACCATCTCAATTCTAAATCAGTTTCAATTGATTGCTTTTTTTCTTCATTATGAGTCATATTTTCCTACTTCTTTGTGTACTTGGTGATTTTTGATTGGATGATAAACATTGTGGGTTTTACCATGTTGGATGCTGAATATTTTTGTATTACCAAGGATATTCTTGAGCTTTGTTCTGGAATGCAGTGAAGTAACTTGAAAACGGTTTTCTCTTCTTGAGTTTTTATTAGGCATGATTGGTATAGTGCAAATTATTCCCCCCTATTGAGGTAAGACTTTTCTGTGTACTCTATCCAGTGCTCCATGAAACATGAGGGTTTTTACTTTGGCTGGTGGGAACAAGCACTCTTACTGGCCCTGTGTGTGCCTGACACTGGTACCTCTAATCCTTACAGGTGATTCCTTCCCTGTCCTTAGGTAGTTGCCTTATACACATGCATTGATCAGTTATCAGTTGAATCTTAAAAGAGAACCATTTGCAGATATCTGTCTCTGTGTAGCTTTCTCCATTCTAACTAGTCCTCTTATTCTTTCTGAACTCTCAGTTCTGTCTCCTCAACTTCTCAACTCTCATGGCCCCTGACTGGCTTCCCCCTACTTGTACTGCAATACGGAAATTTTCTCAAGGCAGTACACTGGGGCAAGTGTAGGGCTTACCTTGTTTGTGTCCCATTTAACAGGGTTCACAATCCTTCATATCCTGATGTCCAATATCTTGAAAGCCACCGTCTCATTCATTTTGTCCATTTTTGGAGGTTATTTCAGGCAGCTAGGTAAATTCAGTTTGTCTTGAAGAAGGAAGTTCTGGGATTTTTTTTTCACTTCTGCCTTGATTTCACTGGTCTTGAAGACTGGGCCTCAAGATGAGAATCTGCAGCCTGAGGTGGCACCACCCCTTTTCACTTTCAGACCTGTGAGCATGTAAAATAGATTTTCTTATTTTAAGAGATTTTGAGGTTGCTTGTTATATGTTATTATTGTAGCAGTAGCTAACTGTAGCAGTTTGGCAGTTTGATATAGTTATGAATTCCAAAAAGTAGATATTGGATTATGCTTGTAAACAGGTCTGTTAATCTGGGCATGATTAAGTTATGATTAGGGTGTTGAGCCCCACCCCTTGGTGGGTGGGGAATCAAATATAAAAGGCAAGGCAAAGGACAGAGTTGTAGCCGTTCTGATGTTGGAGTCTTGAGCTGGAGCCCCAGGAAGTAGGAGAGCTTGGTCGGGAGAGAAGGCCCCGGGAAAAGAGATGAGTTGTTCCCCTGAGAGTCTACAGCTGGCCTTGTGGAGAGAGGCAAAGCCTAGAGAGCCTCATAGCCTACAGCTGACCTTGTGGAGGAAACAGAGGAGTTGAGCCCTGAGAGAAACAGAGCCCTGTGAAGAGAGGAACACAAAAAGCCTGAACCCTGGCAAACGTCGGCAGCTGTCTTGCTCTAATATGTGGCAATGGTCTTTGGTGAGGGAAAAAACTTATGCTTTATGGCCTGGTAACTGTGGACTTTTACCCCAAATAAATATGCATTATAAAAACCAACCGATTTCTGGTATTTTGCATCAGCACCCCTTTGGCTGACTAATACACTAACCAATCAATTTTTTCCCCTGGAAACCTATTTCAGCCACAATAGTTTCAAAACTTAAAAGTAAATGAAACAAAATAAAATGCAAATATATGATTTCATTTTTTAGGGGTTATCTTAGCTTTCCAGGGGTGCTGTAACAAAGTACCAGAGTTGAGTTGGCTTAAACAATAGGAATTTATTGTCCTAGCATTGCCTGTAGCATTCTAGTGGTGGTTTTTCTGGCAAGCCTTAACGCAGTCTCAGTCTCTGTTTCTATCACATGGCTGTCTCTCTTACCATCCCTCTCCTTCTTTCTGTGCCCAAATATCTTCTACTTCTAAGGAAACCAGTCAGATTAAGGTCCACCTAATTCAGTTGAACCTCTTCATAAGTGTAGCAGTTTGGCAGTTTGATATAGTTATGAATTCCAAGAATAGATATTGGATTATGCTTGTAAACTGGTCTGTTCATCTGGGTATGATTAAGTTATGATTAGGGATTTCATTGGGCCACGTCAGTAGGGTGTTGGTGGGTGGGGTCTCAAAGATAAAAGACATGGCATAGGACAGAGCTGGAGTTTTTGAGTTGGAGTTCTGATGCGGAGTCCCGGGAAGCAAGCATACAGAGGAGCTTGGTCGTGAGGAAGGAGAGAAGGCCCTGGGAAAAGAGACGAACTATTCACCTGACAGTTCGCAGCTGGCCTTGTGGAGAGAGGCAAAGCCTCTCTGAGCCTCATAGTCTACAGCTGACCTTGTGGAGGAAACAGAGGCACTGAGCCTGGAGAGAAACGAGCCCTGGGAAGAGAGGAACCCAAGAAGCCTGAACCCTGGCAAACATCAGCAGTTGTCTTGCTCCAACACATGGCAACAGACTTTGGTGAAGGAAGAAACTTATGCTTTATGGCCTGGTAACTGTAAGCTTCTACCCCAAATAAATGCCCTTTATAAAAACCAACCAATTATTGGTATTTTGCATCAGCACCCTTTGGCTGACTAATACAACTCCTAACACCTTCAGATATCCTGTTTGCGTGTGAATTTACATTCACAGGACCAGGGATTAGGATTTGAGCATGTTTTTTATGGGGACATGATTCAATCCATAACAGGGATGAAATGATAAAGTATTAAGGATTATTTGTAAAATGACCTTTAGTGGGGAAAAGGAGTAGGGTGTGGTAAGGGATACAGATGAAAAGAGATTGGCCACATTTGGATAATTATTGGATCTAGGTAAAAATGGTGGGTTGTCACATTATTCTTCCCATTTTTATATGTCTGAAAATTTTAAAACATTGAAAAAGTATGTATTTCTATAAACATTAAAAAATTTGTGGGCCCGGCTAGATAGCTCAGTGGATAAGAGCGTGCTGGGGTCCCACATGGGAGGCCCTGGGTTCGGTTCCCGGGGACCTCTCTGAGCGGGCAGATGGCCTTGAGAAAGGCAAGCCGCCATGGGCGGGGCAGAGCCGCCGTGGGCAAGGCAAAAAGCCGGCAGGGTGGAGCCCCCACGGGCATGGCAAAGTCACCCGTGAAAAGCGGAGCTGCCGCCTGCGATCTGCGAAGCAGCCTGCAAAAAAACATGGAGGACTGCTGCCCGCAAAACATGGAGCGGAGCCGCCCGTGAAAACGGAATGGAGCCACCCTCGAACGGAGCGAGCCGTCGCCGCGGAGGGCCGACTCGGTGCGTCGCTGCAAAGACGGGGGGAGACAAGAAGCAGACATAGAAAAAAAACACACAGAAGAATGGACACACAGCAAGAGCAAGCAGAAAGGGGGGGGATATGTAATAAAAAAAAAATCTTAAAAAAAAATTTGTGAAATCAAACACTCAATTGAAAAATGGTGCCTTAAATATTCCCTTGTGGAAATTCTTCTGAAAGGTATAGCCTTGCTGAGAGGCCCCTTGAAATATGGATCCAATGAAGTTTGGACTGAAGATTCCTTATTTTTCTGCAAGCATAGACATTCTTCATTGTTCTAAGGGTCTTTGAATTCTGTTCAAAATTGGGCCATTTATCTTGGAAATTTTCTTTGCTAATTTGATGTTCATGAAAGACTCTAAAAGTTTGGAATGATTAATTCTGGAGGAGTGGAAGTCTCCATAGACATTCTTCATTATTGCTTTATTCTAGGTGCAGCTGCAGACTGAGAGAGCTGAATTGTGCTGATCTCCCACCTTAACTGTGTCATTAGAGTTGCTAGTTAACTTGGGGACTCTTCATTGGCTTTGGTACATGCAATATTGGTCATGACTGTGAAAGAGCCTTATTTGTGATAAGAATGGTAATGAATATGAAAAAATGTTGTGAATATAAGTCTTATTCCATAAACTCTGCTAGAAATAGAATTTTCTTTATTTTCTATAATTGCACTTTACTTTTAAGCCCTCATTCCATATGAACTCTGTCTCATTCTGTTAGGATTTCTCTTCTCTTTCTGTTTTGGGTAATATCTGAGTTTCCTGAGGTATATGCAGTGCCAAGATGTGCAGAGCTGTCAGATCTGGATCTTTATGTTAGTGTGTCTTCATGCTTCATGGCCCTTCCTTGTTTCTGACTGGAGGCTCTTTCTTGACCATAACTGTGCTTCTCTGGGGCACTGGGAAATAGTCTGTATCTATATCACTTTGGGATGTAGAAAACTATTTTCATGCTTGCCTCAGGCATTTGATCTTGCCTTTATCATGACATTCTGTAACATGAGGACATCTGTGCCTCTCTCAGACCTGATTTTCTAGGATTCCCATGTCATAGTTTCTTCTGTTTTCATGTCATGCTGAGCTTCATGTACTTCGAGGTTTTGTCATCCCCTCTGGCTCTCGCTGGGGCTGAGCTCAAAGATATTAGGGTTTGAAATATAAGGATCCACCAGTATCCAAGCTGTCTTTCTATCACTATCTGATTTTCTTTCCTCTTAGCCCAGTCCAGAGGGGTCATTTCCCGTTTAGAGCATGGGAAACTTTGCCCTGCTTATTATTCAAAATCTTTTAGTTTAGGCTTTTGAAACACCAAAGCCAAGAATTTGACCCCTTACTTACTTGTTTGTACTTGTTACCTCTTCCATGAGATGATTAATAAATACAGAAAGTTTTACTGGGACAATGACTGCACAACTCAATGATGAACATGAGAGCCACTGAGTGTACTATTTGGGGAGTGGGTTATGTAGGGGCAATAGGGAAACCCTGGACTGCAGTTGAACAAGCACTGGGGGAAAAGAATCTTTTAAAATATTATTTAGCCAAGATTTAAAGTGTGTGCATGTGTATGTGCGTGTGCGTGTGCGTGTGTGGTGGGTGGAGGATATAGTAAAAGTTGGGGAGTTACAAGGTGAGCTGGAGATGTTCTCTGTAGATATCTCATGGCAAACTTATTTTTCCCCTAAACTTCTTCCCTGTTATTTGTCTAGGAATAACTATTTCTTTTAGCTCATGCTCATTGTCCTCCAATGCTCCATTTTCCTCCTGTTTTCTTGAAATTCAATTTAAGTCCTTCTTACTCAAATATATATCATCTGTTACACATATTCCTAACTTTTGGGAATGCGCATTCCATTTGTGGCCAGGAGACAATGATTCTGGTTTTATAAGTTCTAATTTTTGACATTATTTTATCATTTCCTTCATCTTTTTTTACTTCCAAGTACAAATTTTCATCTGGGAATAGCTTAAATATGTTAAAAAGTTTAAATAACACCTCTACAGTCCTCAAATTTTAAAGTTACTGCCCATAACTTCAAGCTATATAGGGACACACTTTTCCATTTTTTTTAATTAGAGAAGCTGTGAGGTTACAAAACAGTCATGTATAATGTACAGAATTCCCATACATCACCCTTTCACCAACACCTTACATTGTTGTGGAACATTTGTTACAGATTATGAAAGAATGTGATCAAACAATTACCACTAACTATGGTCCATAGGGTAAACTTCGTATATTTTTTTATGTATACCCCTTTTATTACACTATATATTAATATTGTACGTTTGTTATAGTTCATTAGAACACTCTCATATTTGTACTGTTTCAACCAGTCTATCTTCCACCACATGGTTCACTGTGTTATAAAGTCCCCTGTCTTGTGCATTCCATCTAAAATGTACACTCAGTGGCTCTCATGTTCATCATTGAGTTGTGCAGTCATTGTCCCAGTAAAACTTTGAATGCTTTCCTTAGTCGAAAAGAAAAAAAATCTCATAACCCCCTATTATTTACCCTTAGCGTTTGACATAGTACCTTCTTTGACATTGATGTAAGAACATTACAATATTGCTAACTATAGTCCATAAGTTACATTAATTATATTTTTCCCATGCATCACTATATTCTTACCACCTTGTAAAAGTGATGTACATTTGTTCTAGTTCATAGAAGAATACTCGTGTGTTTGTACTATTAACCACAATTTATGGGGACACTTTTTAAGATTCTTTTACAATTTCCTAAGATTTAAATTATCCACAGTAGAGAGTATTGGAAAATTGATAAGTCTCAGAAAGTTCTCTTTCAAATTTCAGAAAGTGGAAGGACATGGAGTGCCATCAGAGACCTGGGGCTTATTCATTATTCTTCCAGTGAATGCAACTTCGGTTAGACACTAAATTTGGCTCTGACTCACTATCTCCAATGATGAGGATATTAATACTATTTTTTAAAAGAGACTTTTAGATACAAATGAAATAATTTAATAAATATTTATTGTGATAATAGTGTCTTTTAGACCTGAGGTTTTTCCACCATAATTCTGTGCTGGCATTACTTGGGGAGGTTTAAAAAAATGTTTTCCAAGCTCACCCTCATAGATTTTGACTCAGTTTGTGGGGTAGGTCTTGTACACTGGTATTAAAAACACATAAACAGACAGAAAAAAAACCAACAAAAAATTTTCTAGGCAATTCTAATATGTATAAGGGCAGAAGAGAACCACGTAGGCTCTATGGTGAAACAGTATTGAAAGAAGAGCAAAGCAGATGTGGTTCTTGTCCTTAAGAAGTCACAGTAGGAAACAGACAATTGGCAGGTATGCCAGCATTTCTTGGGAAAGAAGTGATGAGGAAGGGAAGATAGGATGTTGGGGGGCACCTAGGAGAGGCCACTTACCCAGCCTGAGGGTCTGGTGAGATGAAATGCTTCACATGAAACTGACTTTCAATATTTCTGAAAACTATAGTAGGAAAAAACTGCTATTTTTAAAGATGCTGATAGTTTTTTTTTTTTTCTCTATTGCTCTAGAGTTGAAGCTAGAGTTCATACTTGGGAACAAATTGCTTCAGTTATTTTTGGAAGAAGTGAAAAAACAGTTTAGTGGGACTGTTGGATAGTTTTAAGACAATGGAGAGGTAAACTGCTTTATATGATAATGTGTGATAGTTCGGGTCATGTGTCAATTTGGCCAGGTAATGGTGCCCACTTGTTTGGTTAGGCAGGTACTGGTCTAGTTGTTACTCTGAGGACATTTCATGGACTTAAATCATCAGTGAGTTGATTGCACCTATGGCTGATTACATCTACAATCAACGGAGGAGATTGCCTCGTCCAGGCAGTTGAAGACCTTAAAAGGAGAAGTAGAGAATTCCCATTCTACTTCAGACAGCCAGCATCTCTTGGGGAACTCATCAAAGACCTTCATCAGAGTTCCTGGCTTGCAGCCTGCCCAATGAAATTTGGACTCATTCATCCCCATGGTTGCATGAGACAATTTTATAACATCTCGTAATATTTACAGATATCTCCTGTTGGTTCTGTTTCTTTAGAGAACCCTGACTTATACAATGATGTAATAATTTTTCTTTTTTAAAGTGGTTAATCCTCAGCAGATTATTAGATGTAAGAGAGAGGTAAGTAGAAAACTTCCCACCCCTCCTCCTGATTACAGTTAGAGCAGGTAGAGAAGGCACTGGATTCTAGATGGGAGAGACACTCAAAGACCCATTTTTGTGGAAGAGTAGACTGGGTTTACTGCTGGGTGGTCTTCTGGGGAAGACCATGGAGTTTTGGCTCTAGGGACATTGATAGATTCAGTTTAAAGTTTTCTTTTTTAAGTTGCTATTTCCTTAGCTATTCTTAAAAATCTGTTACGTAGGAAATCAGATGAATTTGTTCATTGAGGAAAAGTTTAATATCTGAATTTTGTAGAACTTGTTGACTCCTTTGTCATATTTTACATACCTTACAGTGCACTAGGATCTGGCTATTCATTATGAGCAAGACAGACAATGTTCCTGCCCTCCTGGACTTATAATGTAATGGAAAACATAGTCAAATAAATAAGAGTTGAAATAGACTATAAGTGCCATGATTGAAAAAGAGCAGGATGATTTGGGAGCACATAGGAATGGCAAGAACCTAAACGTAGGGTTCAGGGAGCATTTCTAGGAAAGGTCACATATCCCCTGATGAGTTGGAGATTGACAGGTGTACTGGATATGTCAGCACAATCGCCCTTGCCAAAAGTCCAGAATCAAGAGATAGCATAGCCTTTGAGGAACTGAAGGTGGCTCAGTACGACTGGAGAAGAGATCAAGGGGAAGATGGAGTGACAAGAGACTGGATAAGAAGGGATGTTATCAGGGATAGTGTGGTAAGCATTATTAAAGAGTTTGCCCTTCACTGTGAGAGCAAAGGAAGTCACTAAATAATTTCAAATGGAGATGAGCATAAAATATTTTGTACTTTTAAGAAATCATTTTGATTGTAGTGCAGAGAATGATTTGGAGTAGGGCATGGCTAGAAGCAGGAGGACTGAAAATGATGAGTTTCTAAAGTCATTTGGAGGTAAAGCTAATAAAAAGTAGAGCATTATTGTCATGCTAGTGATTTTCATTACTGCTTTTTATTTTAAGGTAACTTTAAACATAGAGGACAGCTGTATGTCTCAGCATTTTGATACCATGTCCCTGATCAAGTTGTGACTGAAGCCTTCCCCAATAGTTTTTAAACACATGCTCTCTTCATAGTATAATTAAATGGCTCATTCTATATTGGCCAACTGGTTGCATATAACTTCTTCAGGAGTCTCTCTTTGATTTGTCTTGTCCTGACAGAGAGCCAAAAATCCTGTTGCAGTATATTCTGAAATGTCCTGCCCTGATTTAGGGATAGCTCATTAGAAGATGAAACAAGGGGAACAAAGGGCCTCCCAGCTGTTGCTTTGTGAGCAAAGAGCAGCTTCCATCCTCTTTCTCACCAACAGAAAGACACTGGTGTAGATTAATGCTTACGCTCAAGTCTCTGGAACTTCTGAATCATTCATTTTTATTCTTTGGAGTGTTCCCAAAGGAAAACAGATAATTTCCAATTCCAATCAATTGTAATATGGATGAAGAATTAGGATTTGTTAAGGGAAATACAGATATAATTTTATTTAGAAAGTTACTATTACAAAAATTTAATTAGTAGCTACATAGTTCAACTTCAAGGTAGAAGTTTGGACCAGATAGGGAATGCCAAAACAGATCTGAATTGTAAAAAGACCCGATTGATTAAGAGCGGTTGATTGTAATGTTCCATGAGAAAGACTTTGAAGCTGAGTTGAAGCTTTTTAGGAAGCTAATTTATGGTTGTGATCAATTAGCCATGTCTGCTGGGCTAAATCCTTTATTTCCTTTTACTATTTTTCTATTAGAGGAGTTGTGGCTTAACAGAGCGATCATACATAAAATACAGAATTCCTATTTACCATCCTATTATTAACACCTTGCATTTGATGTGTACATTTGTTACAATCGATGAAAGCACATTTTTGTAATTGTGCTATTAACTATTAATTCCTTTCTTAAACTGTCTTCTAGATCTAGATTTTATGATATATCTCTGGATAAGAACAAATCTATGCATTAGAGACAAAATGGAAGGTTGCATGATATATTTTATTCAAGACAAAAAATTCCATCTTTTCTTCACATTTGTAGGGGTTTACATATCTACAGTTGGAGAATAATTATATACTGGAGAAGGAAGGTACTGATGAAGAGAAATTTGTTAGTTTCACTTACATCTAGATGTTGATGGATCAGAAGAGTTCAGTGTTAAGTATTGAGGACTTGTCCTATATATGTGCTGATTATGGCATGCTGGTCCCTAATGATTATCATTTGCCTTACTTAAGATTACTCTCAGAACCCTGTAATAAACCAGAAAGCACACACTGTCGCTTATCAGGGAGGCTTAAATTGTGGAAACAACAGGGAAACAGTTTGTAGCAAGGAAACAGTCTATGTACCACCATGTAGATTAAGACTGACCTGCTTAACCCATACTCTCTTCTGATTCAGAGTCCATGGTCATGTTCTTTTGTCTGCTTGGAGTTACTTTTAACTCAATTATATTTCTCTCTCCTTCCCTTCCTGCCTCCTTCGGATCTTCTTCACACTCTCTCCCTTTCTTATTCTCTGTCACAGTTGTTCAAATGTGATTTACTCAGACGAGCCAACTTTCACCTCCAAGACTAGATAAGTTCCTCCACTTCAGGTTCTCATATCTCTAATTACTATTCTTTCATAACACTTTATCACAGTTTGTGTAGTTGATAAATGTCTGTCTCTCCCACTAAACTACAAACCCATGAGATCAGTGTCCACATTTATTTGGCTCATAATCTACATGCAGAACTCAAGAACATTCTATGTGCATGGAACAAAGAAGCAACTCAACAAATATGCATTGAATGAATAAAATTAATAAAAAAATTTAATACAGTGGGATAAGTGCCAATAAAGTTTGTGTTAATGATAGAGAAGTCTTCCTATGGTTTTGAAATTTGAGCTTTCTTCAAGGACAAGTAAGAGTCCACTGGAAGGGAGTGTGGGAAAGAATGGAGGGGCATCCTGTAAAGTTGCATATTGGCAGAGACATAGACATGTTACAGAGGAGGGTAGAAGTAATTGAGTGGCTGATGCATCAAGTACATAAAAAGACCAGGCTGGAGCAGCAGGCAGCTCACATAATGAAGGCTTGTGATTCCATTGTAAGAAGCTTGGACATTATCTTCCAGAAGGTTATGGAGAAAAATGGAAAGATTTTAAGCAGAGCCAATAGGATACTATTTTTACTTAGAAAAATCATAGCTTAGAAGCGATGAGACTGGCATTAGGGATCTCAGTTAGGAAATTATTGTAGTCTTTGAGGCCAAAGATGAAAAAGACAGTAACTGAAGACATGAAATGGAACTAGAGCAAAGGAG
>PVKH010021378.1:0-14348 GCA_004027955.1 Chaetophractus vellerosus | reverse complement strand
GCGATGCGCCGAGTCAGCTCACTACACAGGCGGCTTGCCCTGCTTGCAGGCGGCTCTGCTCTGCTCATAGGTGGCTCTGCTCTGTTCGCGGGTGACTTGCCCTGCCCGTGGCTGCTTTGCCCTGCCCGTGGCTGCTTTTTGCCCTGCCCATGGAGGCTCTGCCCTGCCCACGGCGGCTTGCCCTCTCAAGGTGGTCTGCCCACTTGGAGAGGCCCCAGGAACCGAACCTGGGGCCTCCCATATGGTGAACCGGCACCTTATCCACTGTGCTACAGCTGGCCCCTCTATGCATTTTTTACCAGGTTTGCTCCCAACATGATATTGTCAGGGTAGTATATAAGAAAGTGAAAGCACAAGCTGAAAGCCTAGCCTTGGACGTTGTATATCACTTCTGTCATATTTTATTTGTTAATACAAGTCATAATTTATAAGGGGTGTGGGAATAGACTTTACCCCTTGATGGGAACAGTAGAATAGTTGCATGGCAAACAGATATGCAAACTAGGATGGGAGGAATTTGTAGATGTGTTTTTGTCCATATTTTCCAGTTCACTCTAACCTCTTTACTAATGTCTAATAGGTTACAGATTCATATTTCTAGGTGCAAATTGATCAAGGCTCTATGCATTCCATATGGATTACTAAATCTTCTATTTTTCTTTCTTTTCTACCAAGAATATCAACATAGTATTAAAGTTAGCATTGTAACACAAAGACAGACTCCTGATTTTCTTTTTTAATGATATATTCTCTCTCAATTTTACAAATGTTTAGGTGACCAGTGTAGATTTGCATTCCTTTTCCATAGTCTCAACTTGGTGATGGACAGCCATTGAGTAGGTTTCCTATTACCTCTTGCATCTGGGTAAGCTTATGATATTTAATTTTGACCAAAGGAATTGAGATGTAAGAGACACACGCTCCTTATCAGCTGGCCCATAAAAATCTCCTTGGAATTCCATATTATTTCATCACTCATTTGTGGCAGAGTGTGGACATCTAAAATGACCTTGAAAGCTACTTGAAATAAATAGAAGAACTTCCATTGTTCTGTATCCACGAATAACTCAATAGAGCAAAATCTTCTGAAACCACTATTCCCACAAGTAACTAAACTCATATAAACCTAAAAAATTCTTTTGGATTGAGAGAAAGAAATTTGGGGGGTTATCTGTTATTTCAGCTAATATTTAGTTTAATTAAATACCAGTGTCTTCATTCTCTTCAAAAAGAATACCAAATAATACTGGTTAAATATGTTCTAGAAAAATATGGTGCTCTGATTAAGTGTGCTTTTGTCCTGTGTGGCAAATATAGAACAACACAGACAATAAAGAAAATATACAACAATGAGATATTAAGGAATAATACTATTCTCAGGGCAATAACTTCAAGGGGATATATCTATATTAATATCTATCTATCTATATATGTAGCAGTTTTATATTATTGATGAATTCCAAAAAGAACATTGGATTATGTTTGTAAATTGGTCTTTTCCCCTGGGCATGATTAAATTATGATTAAGGCTTTGATTGGGCCAAGAGAAAACAACATGGCAGAAGAGTTAGTTGGAGTTTTGAGCAGGAAGTGAACACACAGGAGAAGAACACAGAGGAAAAGAGATGGCTCCTAAGACACGGCAGAAGCCCCAAGGAGAGAGATAGTGCCACTGATAGTCTACAGTTGTCCTTGTGGAGAGAGCACAGCAGTTGATCCTGGAGAGAAACAGAGCCCCAGGAAGAGAGGAACTCAAGAGGCTGGAAATCTTGGCAGACATTAGCAGTCATCTTTCCCCAACACGTGGAAATAGACTTTGGTGAGGGAAGTAACTCATGCTTTATGGCCTGGTAACTGTAAGCTTCTACCCCAAATAAATCCCCTTTATAAAAGCCAACAGATTTCTGATATTTTGCATCAGCACCACTTTGGCTGACTAAGACAATATATTATGCACATAAATAGGAAATTTCTAGCAACTTTTCAAATAAGAAAGAGAAAACCCACATCTGAGTTATTGGGTGGTATCCACAATGGAATTACACTCAATGTCCTTGGCTCAAGTGAGTAGGGGATGTTTATATGATGAGCTATAAATAATTTGAGGACATAGTGTACATTATAATTTTAATTATCTCTAAAATATTGTGCTTGTCAGGAAGTAGGCAATCACTTAACATGTAGCTAAAATAGTCTCTGGCATTGTATATAAAGCCATTACCAAAACAGGAACAACACCTCTGTGTATAGAGAACTGAAGCAGAATGATTCTATGTACTTAATAACAAATAAAATACTGAGTAAATATTAGAATATGAAATACTGCAAAAGATTAATATGAGATGCTATGTGGCTAAAATAATAAAAGAGTAAGAAACCACATCAATTCAGACACTGTGCTAAGTGAAGTAGTGGATACTCTTGTACCAGGCTTCTAGATGCAACCAGTTGCATGGACACAGGAAACAGTCAGTGTTTAGCTAAGCTTAAAGTGGCCACAGCATTCAAGAAATGAAACATTTTGTAACAGTGATGAAGTTACCTATGCCTACACTGATATCTATCAAATATTCCCTAAAATGGAATCTTTAATCAAAGTATAATAAAATTAAAACTTATTCCTTTCTTTCTACTGGTCTTAATATTTTGATTATATTCCTGAAAGACATATGCTATTTCTGTCAAATCCCTACATGACTCTTAAATCTGAACAACCATTTATGTCCTTCTGTAAGAATCAGAAAACAGGAAAGAAATAGTGAACAAAGAAAATTCTTTAGCAGATTGATAGAAGTCAAGTCTGAAGTGAAAATGCTCCTCTTTGAGAGACAAATTATACATGTTTACACTGAGATCCACTGATGTTACACTTTGGATGATTCACATGGTGTGTGAATAAAGCTGTTTAAAATAATAATAATTATACAAATTCTTTTCATGGGTATATTTAGTACTCTGCATTTCCCCAATTTTCTACAACAAATACATGTTATATTTAAATATATATGACGAGAAGCTATGAAGCCAAAACAGAATGATGATAATTGCTTTATTCTTTAACTTTTTGATCAGTTTTGTTCTACTTAATGATAGTTTACTCTAGGTTGTTTGGTCATAATGATACCCATCACCTGTAAAAATCATTTAATGGACAAACATCTTGAATAAAATTCTGTTTTGAAAATTGGCTTATATTTTGAAAATAATTATGTGGTCTTTTCCCATAAAAATCTTATTAGACATTTAATGGATGACAAAAATTAAAACATAAAAGAATAACATGATAGAATGTTAAAATATGTAATATGCACAATTAAGAAACGACCCTATGTGTTAAAGAATTTATTCAAAAATTCTGACTCTTCTGTAATGAAAACATTTTTGAAGCAATGTAATTAGGAAAGCCTTATTAATAAGACTGCCCTTGAATTAACCTTTGAACACCAGATCGGGGACGGTCAGAAAAACTTAGGAGGATCAGATATTAATTGTTGAATCAGCATATTTTTCTCATATTTAGTTGATGTGAATATAAATTGTAACAAATAATTTGGCATACAATTTGATAGTATCTTTTAAAAATCACATAAGCTTTCATGCCCATAAGCTAGAAATCAAGTTCTATGAAATGAAGTTAGGAAGATAAAACAGAAAACATTGATAAAGAATCTAGAGAAGTAATTTCTAGTTGTGACTTTGTTACTAAATATGTAATCGCTAAACATTCTCTTAGTACCATGAAAATTAAGGGGTGTGTAGAAAAATCACTTTCAAGGTCCCATTGTGCAATATAATCCATGTTGATCTAACAGTGCAGGAAGGAACAAATGGTAATGAAACTAGAGGTAAACATAAGTCTATGCCAAGCCCCTTAATTTGTCTTTAACTAGATGTGAGGATAAATAAGATGTGGATATAAAGGAATAGATCTATTAGATAAGTAAATAGGTAGGCTGGGTTCTGAAAGAAAGTGACCTTTGAGCAGAGGGACTGTATTGCATACAGAGAGTAACTGGTCATTAATAAAATTTTAAAATAAAATAAGAGTGAAAAGTATGTAAATGATGGTGTAGAAGAATTCATATGCTGAGGATACAGGGTACATTTGAAAACTTATAGAAGGAACCACATAAAATAAGAATCGAGATAGTAAGGTCCATTGTGGATTAGAACTAGAATGTTATTGCAGCCAAATGCTATTATCTTTCCAAAATTAATAGGAAAATATATTTATTTTAATTGGAAGATTAAGAATTGTATCAGTTTCCTGGCTGAAAAGGATTTCTCTTATTTTTCTAAAATGTTTATAAATCATAGCAACTGTCCTAAACTGTTAAGTAAATTCTTTGTTTCTTCAGTAGTTCTATGTTTTCCATAATCTTGATAGCTTTTAAAACTTGAATAATATGTGGCATGAAATGTCTTACAAGGCAACTAAATAAATACAATGCTTGTAACTTCAGTATTTGAAAATGAATTGCATGTTTTATAATCTATATTTATGAAAAACAGATATTTTATGTGTATGAATAACCTTGGAATTCCTAGGAAATATTATTAAAATTATTTTTGTTATTTTTAAAAGAAAATCTAAAAATGAATATTTCACAACAGTTTTGATAAAATATGTACTTCCTTTCATGGAAAAACTTCATAATGAGACAACATAAAGTATGGGTTGCTTATATTTCATCCTCATCTATCAACTTGTATTTAAAGTAATCGATGGCTGTATTTCTAAAGTCTCAGTAAAGTTAGCCCTAATATTGTGCCTACAATAAAACAGAAACCAATATAACAGGAATTGGCTTTATGGAGAAAATTATTCCAGATCATGTGGAAAAACAGGTCACTGTGATGAAATAAGCCCAAAGAGTGCTTTCCTATATACTGAGAACACCTGCTTCCATCTTTGATATTCTCTGACTATCCATTGCTTAGGCTACCTAGATGTATTTCCCTCCCATAAAGTCGTTTCTGGTCTGCATTATAGGTTCTTGCACCCAAATTGGCCTCAAATTGGGGAAGCTTGGCAGTGCAAGTTTATTTTTCATAACTTATATATCAAACTGAATTTTAAGAGGCCAAAATAAAAAATAACTGCTTTTAAATATCCCTTTCTCCTCAGATGGTTGGGAAATCCAATTCAAGTAACACTAGCTTTTACAAACTTCAGTTTGAGCTGTACCTGATTGTTGCTTATCAATTTAGCATCAGTCCTGTCCCTTTCCACAGCCCACCTTTCATCAGAGGGGAGAAGCCTGGAGGCTCTTTCACAGCATTCCTTGAGAGCTGGGTTCTGGGTTAGTTTCTGCTAATGAGAGGTGCTCACAAGTGATTTGGAAAGTGGAAGAGAAGGGAGCCATTAATTCTGGCAGCTGTTAGAAGGCTGTAGTTTGTAGGTTTTCAAAAACTTCTGAACAAGCTAATGTTAATCAGCAATTTGGTTGCTGTATGCAAATGAATCTCTAAAAATCCTCCCTCAAATCCCTGCACTTCCCAGGTGGATGTATTTTTTTCTCTGACTTGTATTCCCCAGGTTTTCCTAGATGTGGAAGCCTCTCATCTCCTGCATAAAGCCCTATCGAGAGTATTTTTTATTTTCTTAGCAAAATCTTGATTAATCCATTAGGGTTCACAGTGGATTATACCAGAAACACTATTAATAAAGTATAATGTGCCCTTTAAGTATAAACTGTTTGTCTTTTAGGACCAAAAATCCAGGCACCAAATAGATTACTGAGGGAATTAATGTTTCAGATTCTAGTAATCATGCCCAAGTTCTGCAATATCAACTAATGATATTCTAATTCAAAAGAATGTGCATGAGCTAAAGGAAATATTTTTTCCCAGCCAAAAAAGGAAAAAAGTTTCCTGATTTCCCATGTATTTCTTACAATATAATAAAATGGTACATTTTTTTCAAAAGTTCTGCTTTTTGGTAGTTCTACAAAGTAATTATTAAAATCAAGACTACAGAGAGTTATATGTACTTGTCGTAAAAGATTTGTAAATTAAATAAAAGACTTAAGGAGAAAAAATGATATAGGGATGTCCAACATATGGAGTAAGTGGTACTGCAAATAAATTAAAAAAATAAGCAAACACATACATAAAAATAATTATATACATGAAATGAACACACACTAAAGACTCTGAACATATATATATTATTTTAAATAATTGGATTTTGTGAATATGCTGCAATCTACATCATGAACATTTCCAATATTATGAAATGTTCTGAATATAAAACATTTTTAGTAAACTATAATCCAACAAGTGGTTGTACCACACTTTTAAGAATAAATATCTCATTTCTTTCACAACTCAGATATTTTAAATATTAATTTTTATTAAAAACAAAACTAAACAAACAACACAAGACTGACAAAAATTTCTTTGTGTATATTTGGGAATTTCTCTAGAAAAAAAATCATAGAATTGAATTTCTGTATGAATATGTGAATAGCCCATGGGCTTCAATGTGGTTTACCAAATTTCCTTTAAAAAATCTGTACTCGGTAGAATTACACAAGATGTAGATATAGATACAGATAGAGAGAGATATATAAATACAGACACACACATTTTTCTATTTACATAAAATACTGAGTATGTTTTAAATTTTTAAATGTTAATGAACTTAATATCTAATAATTCTTCCCGTTTATATTTATTTTATATAATGTAGAATATATGTTTATATAATATTTTAACTTATCTGATTATTATTGATATAGAACTATTTTATATGTTTACTCTTGAGTTATATTTATCATTTTGTAAGTATCCTGCAAACGTTCTTTGGCCATTTAAATTGCCCTTATTTTCCTATTTATTACTACAAATTTGTGTACATCAATATATAGCTCAGCTGAGCTCAGCTATTAATAAAATTGGCACAGAAAGCGAGATAGTAGGTTAAGTACAACGCAGTTCTGGCAATGCCGAGAAGCTGAAGATTTCACTTTTCAAAGGTGCTAACCAAGTCTGTAGGGCATTCTTAAGAGATGCCAGGGGACTATTTGGAAGTCTGAGGTTACCACAGGGCATTTCACGAAAGGAATGCTAGCGAAGTCCGTGGGTGTACTGACAGCAGGTGCTAGAGTATCCCGGCGTTTTTCCAGCGATGCCCGTAGGTTTGGGGAAAGGCGAGTGGAAGCCGTGAGGCATTCTTCGAGGGTATACGAGACTCTGTCTATATGCTTTGTGGTTCTGACTGGGGCCATTGGTCCTTTTCTTTAGCCCCTGACTGTAGAGGTCAGCTTAGAGATCCAAAAGCAGGAGGCGAAGAAAGCTAGTGATTCTTTCACCATTGCTTGAACCTCAGACAATTGGACCAGATTGGTCCTTATTTGCTTTATACTAGGTAATTCTATGCTTGGGACATTTATCTATTAGTGTTCTTGCCATTTCTCTTGAGAATGTGTTCTATTTTCCATAAATTGGATCCATCAATTTCCTATTTCCCACAATTCTTCAAAAGATTTGATCTACGGATTGGAAATTTTCTTTTTTTACCAGTATTTTTAAGTTTTTAACTAAATATGTTTCCAGGATTTCAATATACTTTAGGTGTGCAGTTTGTTTACTCACCCAAAATCAAACATTCCCAGTTGCAATATTATATGAACCTAGTGCTTGACTAGCATTGACAATATTTTTTGAAATTAATTTTTTTAATATGTATGTCCAATTTATTGTGTGTATAAATTTATAGTTCATAGTTGACCCACTTTTCCAGGAAACATATCATAAAATGTTGAATAGTAAGAGATAGCTTGCTCAATTTCTCTAGGTATTTGCAATGATGTATTCTAACCTCAAAACATTGTTTCTCCTAATAAAATATCATTGGGTTCATTTTTTATTTCAGTCTTATATTAAAGCCATTATCCTAATATCATTCATATAGCTATATAAAGTATACCCATTAACAGTTTTCTGTTCAATTAATACTACTTCCAATTTCACCAGGTGTTAGTAGTTTAAAGTTATTTCTATGTAAACACAAACCTTTATTAATTGAATTTATTAAACACTTACACACATGTACACTTACACATAAGATCTTGATTTCAAGTGAATTTCACTTTGACAATGTCCAGTTTGCACTACTTTATTAAAAAACTATAGTACAACAGAGCTGCCATGTAGACAGTCCTTTAAAATGAGTTAGCAATATTGTTACAAAAGATCTATGAAAATAAAACCTCAGCTTGCTGATGAATATCTTAAATATTAAATTACTTGGGTTTTGATTAATTCAAAAATGTTATTAAGGCATACCTAAACTTCTTATTAAATCCAATCAAGACTGATTTAGAGAGATTGAGAGGGTAAACATAATTATAATCAGTGTACTACCAAGAATATCAATTCTAAAGTGTTTGGCATAGTTAAGTTATATTTTAATATGATTAATAAACTTTTCTACTATTTTTTCTTTTGCATAATAAGAAAAAGATAACGATCATTTTTAAATGTATTTTTCTTAATATAAAATAATTATACAGACCACATTAATTTCATGTTCTGATCTCTTTGCTCAAAGGAAGAATATTAAAATAACAAAGTATATGCTTAAAATATTTTCAGTATAAATCATTATAAAACATAAAAATGAAAGTATTTATTTTTTGTTTAAAACTTAGCATACGTTCTCCCCACAAAACATTGATTTGCCTAGTTTGTCAATAGCCTAGGAGATAAAATATTTGATAATCGGAAACAAATACTTCCCAATAGAGGCATGTGAATGCTAACAAAGGAATTGTAATGTCTGAAAGATTTTATGATGACCCAATGAGAAACTATCATGGGAGAAACACTGAAGAATCAAGTAGACAGAAGGACTTTGCTCATTGATATTCGTCAGCTTCTACCATCAGTCAATTCAGTTCTGAACAGTGGGACACAGTGACAAAGATGGAGACATAGATTCATTAGCATGGGTTCCACTTACCAATGACTGTCTAACTTATTATGAATAAAGAACACTGCATAATTCCTGATATGGCACAATCTTTCAAAGAAACCTGCTACCTACTTTGTCAGAAGTTGCTATCATTGGAAGCCCTCCATTCCAGAAAGAGTGATACTTTATCTTGATTGAAATTGATGGATATTACAGGTATTGGCTTGCCTTTCCTGTCAACAGGGCTTCATCTCTTACCACTGTTAGAAAACGTACAGAAATATACACCAACATGGGTTGGTATAAAAGATTGCATTGGGTTAAGGGACATACTTTTTATTAAAAGAGATATGGTGAGGATTGTGGGACGATAGCGATGGACTAACAAGCAGAGGTGAATGCTCTCACAAAAACAGTGGAGAAAGAGCCAAAAGGTATTTGAGGGATCTGCTTTGGGGGTCAGCAGACCAGGACAATGCTACACAATTCCCAGGTGGGTGAGGGACACAGAGACAAAGAAGCCAAATGACAAACATGAGTTACCATGTCCCAGCAGCACCAGGAAGAGCTCCCTTCCCTCATCCCCAAGATATTAAGCTGTGGTAAAACCCCTGGGCCACTGCAGCAACCGAGAGGGGAACAGCATGAGCAACAAAAGAAAAAAATAGAACAATGGGACCTCCTCAAAATTCAACACTTTTGCACCTCAAAGGACTTTGTTAAAAGGGTGAAATGGGAGAAAATATTTGGCAGTCACATATTGGATTAAGATCCACCTTCATTCAGTTGGGCCACACCTTAACTAGAAACATCTTCAAGAGGACCATTACAATGGGCTCACACCCACTGGAATACAGTTTAAAATTAAGAACATGTTTTTGTTGGGGTACATAATTCAATCTACCAAATTGGCTTTAACCACCCAGGGGGGAGTTTCTGTCTTTCTCACCTTGGGTAAGGGGACCAGTGTTGCCTCAAATGCCACATACTCTCAATGTTCTTACTGAGTGTGATAGTTTGAGATTATTTTTGTGAATCCCCAAAGGAGGAAGATTATGTTATAAACGAATCTATTCCTCTGGGTTTGATATCCTTTGACTGCACAAGATTCAGCTGAGATGTCTTTGATTACATTGTTAAGATTAAGGTTTTGATTAGACTATGTCAGTAAGGTGTGACTCAGGTTGAGTCCTCTCCTTCTGGGTGGACCTATATGAATGGACAATCTCTCAAGAAGACACACAGAAGAGGAGAGAACTTTGCCATTTTTGTTTTCTTAAGTCCCAGGGAGAGATGAGCCAATTACCTGATAGTTTGCAGCTGAGATTGGGAAGAAGCTGGATATAGGAAGCCCTGAGAGACAAACCCTAACCAGGAGAGAGAGAGGAGTGGAAGCCTGGAGGGAAAGGAGAGACCAGGCAGAGATTAATGACCATCTTTCTTCAACACGTGGCAACTGACTTTGGTGAGAAAGCAACCTTGAGTTGGACTCTTTACAGCCTTGTAACTGTTACCTTTTACCCCAAATAAATACACTTTATAAAAGCCAAAAAAATAATTAGAAGCAACACAAGTGTCCATCAACCAATGTATGTACAAATAAAATGTGGTATATATGTACAATGGAATATTACTCGACTGTAAGAAAAAATGAAGTATTGACACATGCAACCACATGGATGAATCTCAATTACCATATTTTGAGTGAAGTAAGCCAATTGCTAAGGGACAAATATTGCATGATCTCACTGATATGATCTAAGGATATTGAGCAGACTCAAAAAGGTAAAGTCTGGAAGATAGGTTACCAGGAGATAGAAAGCTAGTAGGGAGTGGTGGGCCAATGCTCAATCTGGGTAGAATCTATGATAAGGTGCATGGAGGTGGTTTGTCAGTGGATTGGGGTTATGGTGGTGCAGCAATGTGAATGGGGTTGAAGATGCTGGAGCGTGAGTTTGAGCAGGGTTGGGGGGTGGGTTGGGCTATCCATAGAGTAGGGGGAGTGTTAGAAGAAGGAACAAGTGAACTTTGGGGAGGTAGAAGACTGTGGTTGAGAATACAATTGTAGCAGTGTACTTTTGGCAACTGCAACAGGTAAGGGTCACTGGTGCTGTGTTGTGTGGGGATATGTGGGGAAGAGTGCACCTAGGGCTTGCCTCTATGAAATATGAATGTGTTCATGTGGTCATAGAGTGTTATCTCAGTAGGTGAGGACCCATACAATAACCTACAAAATATTAAATTCCCATCCTGGGGAGTCCTGTTACATCCTCTAATAGAGTGGCAAGAATTACTAAGTACATCAGCAGTACCTAATAAAAGAAAACAGACCAACACACCAACCTTTAGATATAAATTATTTTACTTATGAACCTTATTATTGTAAAAATTGAAACTTAGCCTAATATCTATTTCCTAAGCATTACCTACTGAAAACCTTGTTCCTCAAATGTACCCTTTCTCTAAGCCAAACTCAGCAAACAAACTCACTACATTTCCCCCTACATGGACATGACTCCAAGGGATGAGTCTCCCTGGCACCAAAGGATTATTGCAAAGCACCAATCAGCAACGAATTTGGAAAAAGACTTTGACCCAAAGGGGGAAAAATTAATTACAAAAGAATTTTTATAGCTAACATATTTCAGAGTGAGTCTGGAGGTTATTACAGAGGTTACATTTATGCATATCTCAGGTATATCTCAATAACTGCCACAGTAAACGAAGTCTCAAACAGGGGTGTTCCTAAGGGCTCTAGAGACATCTGGACACTATAGGCAAGGCACACAATCCCATGAAATCAGCATCCCATCAGTAGGCCTTAACATGGAATATATGATAATTTATTTCACCACTTTAACAGAGTTGACTAATTTATAATTTCTCTACACATATTTTTCTACTCCTTTTATTTGCACCAATAATTAGCACTATCCCCATTAAATATATGTTCCAAAGACTTAAATCTTTCATCTGTTCTTATGCCAGCTGAACTCTGAATCTCAGCTGAGTTCCAGCCAACACCATTCTCCAGTTCATTGGACTCACCCAGGACAACTAACAAAATGATGAGGTTGGACAACCCCCATCCCCAAAATCAAGGAGTATATAGAACTGCAAGCAAAACAGTTCCTTCCATCTGCCCCATAAGATATAAGCCCTTTCTCAGTCTGAAACAGAGCAGGCGTCACTATCTCCAAATCCTCAAGATTGTGAGAATGAACAAACATAAGGGATGAATGCAAACATGAACCAAAGAGAGTTATTGTTATCGTAGTACTGGAACAACTTTTAACATTGCTATATAGTGGATACTTGAGGTTCTGAGGGGAAGGGGAAGAAAGAATAGATGGAACACTTGTCATTTTTGGGCATGGGAATTGTTTTGCATGACCTCATAATGACAGATACAGGCCATTATACATTTTGTCAAAGCCTATGAAGTTGTACAGTGCAAAGTGTAGTAACAATGCTTCAATATTTGTTCATCAATTGTAACAAATTTACCACACTCTTTTAAGATGTTATTAATAAGGGGAAAGGTGAGATGGGGAGTGGGTGGAGTATAAAAAAATCAGCAGAATTAAACAGGTTGAAGAAAGAATGGTTAAATTAGAAGACAGGGATATCAAAATCATACAGTCAGAACAACAGATAAAGAAACTAAAAGAAAACAATGTGCAAGTGGGTAGATATTCACACAATAACTGAAAGAATGTTGAATTTCCACCCTGGGGAGCTCCATCACATTCTCTAATGGAACATCAACAATCCCCCAAGTTAATGACTAGTGAAGGAGGATGGTCCATTGATGGGCCCTTGATATTGATGACTATGTTTATGAACCTTTGCTCTTGAAATTGCAACTTAGCCTAGTGTTTTAGGGTGCCTAAGAATTACTTCCTTAGAGCTTCCAGGTTGCTCAAATGAGGCCTCTCTCTAAGCCAAACTCAGCATATAAATGCATTACCTTTCTCTCTGCATGGGACATGACTCCCGGGGATAAGCCTCCCTGGCACTGAAGGATTACTACCAAGCACCAACTAGCAATGCAACTGGAAAAAGGCCCTGGATAAAAGGAGGAAAAAGTAAAGACAAATGAATTTATATGGCTAAGAGACTTCAAAGTGAGTCGGGAAGGTCATCCCAGATGTAATGCTTATGCACTTCTCAGCAGGATTGAATAGACTCTCAAAGTAGATACTAGTCCATATAGTGGGGCTCCTGAGGGCTCTGGAGACACCCAGTTCCCTATGGTATTGGCAGATAGCTCTGGAATTTTGTTCCTTGTCAGTGGGCCCTACTCTAGAGTTTCTGCTCTTGAGTGTGACAGAGTTAGACTCATTTGTGACTTCTCTACACATACCTCTTCTGTCCATCCTATTTGAACCTATAGTTGCTGCTGGAGTTGGTAGGTGTATGCCCAAGGTATTTGAATATTTGGGCTGTCCTTGTGTCAGCTGGGCCCTAAGCCTCAGCAGAGTTGCAACACCTAGTCTCTGATTCATTTCACTCACTCAGGACAACTAATAAGGAGGTGAGGATGGACAACCACCATACCAAGGAACTGAGAGAGTCTACAACTGCAAGCAAGAAGGTCCCATACATCAGCCTTATGGGATCAAAGTTCCCTCCCAATTAAAGGTGGAGTGGACATCACCATCCCAAAATCTTCAGGATTTGGGAATAAAAGATGGACTAGAGTGGACTTACTGGTATTCTACTATAGACTTAGTGTGATGCTAGCAATGGAAGAAATTATATCATTGATGTGGAGACAGTGGTCACTGGAGGTGCTGAAAGCAGGGAGAGGGAAAAAGAGGTGTAATATGGGGGCATTTTCAGGACTTGGAATTGTCCTGAATCATACTGCAACAAGAAATACAGGCCATTATATATCCTGCCACAACCTACAGAATTGAGTGGGAGAGAGTGTAAACTACAATGTATACTATAATTCATGCTTAGTGGCAATGTTCCAAAAATGTGTTCATCCATTGCAATGAATGTACCATACTAAGGAAAGAAGATGTTAATGTGGGGGAAAGTGGGAGGTGTGGGGATTGGAATATACGGGAACTCCTTACATTTTTTTAAATTTAACATTTTATATTATCTAAGTATCTTTTAGAAAAAATAAAAAATATATTTCAAAAAACAAAACAAAATATTGATTGTAAGCCCGGATAAGCAGATATCACTGAATAAAGCAAGTATCTGAAAAATAAAACAAAACAAAGCAAAAAAAGTATGCACAGTGTCTCAAGGATTTGAGTGATAGCATGAAGGGTACATGCATACAGATCATGGGTCTCCCTGAAGAAGAGAATAGAGAGGAGTAGAAAGAATATTTGAGGAAATAAAGGTCTAATATTTCTCATCTCTCTCTTTTTTTTTACATATCCACCCCCCCTTTCTGCTTGCTCTT
>PVKH010021377.1:0-14340 GCA_004027955.1 Chaetophractus vellerosus | reverse complement strand
GTGAACAGACGCAGAGACCGCCCACAAGCGGGGAAAGCCGCGCCTGCGCAGTGACCACTCTCGGTGCGTCGCCACAGCGGGCAGAAGGGGAGATATGTAATAAAATAAATAAATCTTAAAAAAAAAAAAGAATTTAGGAAAGAACATTTACACATCAATGAAATAGGAGAAATTTAATAAAAAAATTTAGAAACTAGAAAAATGTAGTTATTAAAAGCTAGATTCATAAGATCAGCAAAATTTATAACACACATGATGAAGGATCAATATTTCAAAATACTGGAAGAAATAATAACTAGAATAACAATAGAAAGAAAGACAAGTTTTGATGAGTTTTCAGTTCACAAAACTAATTTTCTAAAATCAATGTCATAAATGTATAAAAAATTATTCAGAAAATGCAATGAATGAATGATTCCATTTAAAACAGCAACACAAATCTCAAAACAATTTGAGTACATTTAATAATAAATTTTCATGGGCTAAGAAAATTGTAATTCTCAAAAGAGGGTCATAGAAGAGTTAATTATGGTAACTCTAGAGATTAAAATTAGAGAACAAATTAAAAGATTTTTTCCTGCAATTTTGGTTTAGTCTATAGAGCAGAATTTCGAAAAGTTCTTATTTCAGAGAATACTGGAATCCAGAAAAGTTCACTAACAGTAATGACTTCAGCAAACAAATATTTTATATTTCTGATACAACAACATGTTTAAAGGCAGGTTAGTTAGGCTGACTTTTATCCTTGGGCTATTAATACCAAAGTTCTGGTGGGTTGTCATTTGTCCCCCACAAACGTCTGAGATCTACAAATATCTCTCTGCATTTTCCTGTACTATTGTAAACATTTTGACCCATGAAAATGTTGTCTCCTCACTATTCTTTGTGTTAATTCTTTGGGTATGTTTTCTTGTTAGTTTTTTTTTCATGTGAATCTTTATAACAGTTTAATTTCAAAATAGATTTTACATCATATGATTGCTATTATATTAATTAATATAGAGTTAATTGACATTTAAAAACAGTCTATTTATGAATAAGGCATGTTAAATTATCTTGTGTCTCCTATATAACAATAAAATATTGATGAACAAGCCTGATGTACAACAAAAATAGACAAATATTAGAGCATAATATTGATTGGGAAAAAGCACATAAAAGACTGTATTGTATCATTCCATTTGAAAGTAGCTAATCAACAAACAAATACCATTTCTAGAGATAGAAACCAGATTAAAAGTTAATTTGCAGTGATATTGCCTGGGAAAGGGCAAGAGGAAAGCTTCTGGACCACTGGCAATTCTCTCTATATTACATTTATTGGTTTCATAGGCATATATGGTTTTAAAATTTCTTAAAACTTTAAACTTGGTATCTAGTATATCTACTGGATATAATTAATCTTCCATAAAAAATGTTAAGAAAAAACTATGCTAACATAACAAAAATTAATGATCTGATCATTTTTATATCCTTTAAGTTTGATAAATTAGTATTTAGGATAATTGATTTAATCATATTTTATATCTAATTAAAATGTTAATTGACTTTCTTCATTTCTCTGCCTAACTGTGGAAAAGCAAGGTAATAGTTTAGTTTTATATTTATCAATTATGCAACTAGACCACAAAAATAACTATTTCAGAAAATTGAGTTTGATATTTTTTCAGACATCTATGTATTTCATTATAGTTGCCTATCTTAAAATATATTATAAAACATTATTTTTACATGGCTTAAAATCAATGTTTTAGAATTATTCAAAATCAAGCAAAATTATTCAGAAAGTATTATTGCTGTATTATGTATACAACTAAAATGAAAATCCTGTTCCTCAATATGTCTAACATAAGCATGGGTTAAATATTTATCCAAAATATTAATACTTTAAATTTTTCAGTAATTCTATTTAAATTTTTGTTTTTTGAAGCTCGTGGACATTTTAAACAGAAATCAGACCTCAATTTACAACCTAACTCTTTCTTACGAGTCAAATAGGGGACTGTTATTTAGTACATTCATCTACATAAATGGGAACATACATATGAAGATGATCTCCAGCTTCAGAACTCACTTGTGTTTGGCGCTGTTGTCCTTATTGTTTTTAATTTTTAAAAATACATGTTTGTTTCTCTTGTTTGATTTTAGACCCTCTGTGTCCTAAAGACTTTTTTTTTAACCTGAAATAGTTGGTGATAATTTGCTGTTTTTTTGTAATCAGAGATGAATGCATAGCCTTAGCCTGATAAATATATGTAAGTTACATATATTTCTCAGCTTATGTGAGAATCTTTGCTCCTTACACAGTCAATATAAGGCATGAATACAGAGTGATTTCTATATCTATGGTTTCTTTTTTTGCTATCAAATTATCTTAAAGTAGAACTTTTTATTTAGAGAATTGTCTCAATGCTTGAACAAGAGTAGCTCTGCCACATTATAAGGTACTTACTGTCTGATAACCCACTATTCCATCTTCTTCTGAGGGTTGTCATGTTGTTAATCTGAGCCTTTCTTTGGAAAACTAACTTTTTATATTCTTGTACCTATTTGTGAGGTTACTCAGCTCTTTAATTTGTTTTATCAATCATGTGTATGTTCTTCACACTTCTGATATATTAGTGACAAATTTCCTGGGTGTCCAAAACAAGGATGGATTTTCATTTATATATATCTTCAATAATTTCACTGATTTTTCTGGAGGGAGAGAAAACAATTCTATTTAGTTTACCTTTCAAGGCTATGAAAATTATTTAAACCTGTTTCCTCAATGGATCATTCAGTTTCCTGAATGAATCATTAAAAACAAAACAAAACAAAACAAAAACATACTTGAACAACTATGGAAGTATCTATATTTATTAAGGACACTTTATCTTATGACTAATTTTGTGATTTTCTAGTATATCATGCATCATTAAAAATGACAAATGCCTCAAAGAATATTTTAGTAGAAACAGTTTTATATGACGTATCTACTGGCGATTATAAAATAAAAGATTCTTTTCTGAAAACAATTTAATTAATTGTACAGTTTCTTCTTGTAAATATTCACTCAAACTTTGATACAGCTAATAGCCTTACAACCAATTTATTTTACTTTGTGACTTTGACATATGTGTGTAGAAATTTACAAATTATAACCTATAAAATTATATACCCTGGTTCTGATTCCTTTTATGCTCTTTGGCTTAGTTAAATTTAAAATGATATTCCATAAATAAATTTAAGGATTTCAAATATAAGATTTTTAATAAAACCTCTACTCTAGCATATTTCCTATTTCTAGTAATGAACTGCCATTTTCATATTCATCCAAGTTTCACTTCTCAATCTCACTGATTTCCTTTGTGCTGCGTTTGTCAACCACATCAGGTCAAGGCAAGGAAATTGGTTCAACACCCTCATTATTTTTCATTGTTTACCCACTTTCATTCCTCTGAAACTAACATAGTAGAAATATGCAACATTAATTGCCTGAAACATTGTAATATCCATCCTCTCCACAAAGTGAACCATCATTTTTATTTCATAAGATTGCCAGATTGATCTCTTTAGGTATAGATAGGATCTCCTGAAATCTCTCTCAAAAATTATTTAGTGACTTCCCTTCACTATTTGTGGAATATGGTCAAATTGTTCATAATCCAAACCCAACTCTATGTAGTTCATTGTCACATTCTCCTGGCAAATTTAGATTTCAGCTGTAGCACTTTTGTTTTTTGTTTTTATTTATTTTTTATTTTTTTTATTTTTTGCTTTAGTGTCTTTCCCAAGGCAGCAAGAGAGTGCTTTATCCTTGTTATTGATGCCTCAGAATTTGATAGTTGGGGTGGTAAATGATCCTTGGATCAACCTGCAAATGATGTACTATGGAAATTAGTCAGGTATGTCCCAGGATAAACTCCGTTAAAGGGACAACTTTGAAACAAATTCTTTACGGATTGTCAGAGGTCCCTTTTGGGATTGAGCTCTAGTTGGCCATAATGGTACCCACTCTATTTTTTAAATACTCTATTTCAATTGCCTTCTTCCATCAATCCTGATTCATGGAATCAAATTACAAAAACTAATAATCATAATTTACACCATGTCTTGTCTCAGGCTTTATATTCAGACAAACACAAACTAAGTCACCAGAATTCCTATTTCCTACCATATTATGCCAAATGCAACTTTGATGTTTCTTTTTTTATATCCTTTTATTTTGACTGAGCCCATTGTCTTTGAATTTAATGTTTATGTAAATAAACATATCTAGCTAGCTCCACATAATTATGGGAAATTTAATTGCCAGGTATAGTATAAACAAGGTAAAGTATGCAACATGATGTAAAGTTAATTAAAAGTATGAAGCAAAAAGCTATATAACCATAAGTCACATCAAGAATTAAAATAAAACTAGCACCCAAAATCACCCCCATATGTCTGAATAAGACTGTATTCTTTAATAAGGATTTATGTTACCAATTTCGCAATAAACATTGCATTAGTAACAACCTACAAAATTTGTTGTTTTGTTTTTAAAATTTCATAAAATCAAAATTATTTTCTAAATCCCCATGATTATTTGAAATGTGTTTCTTTACCTTTCAAGTATTGGGTTATTTTCCAAGTTTTTTTCCATTTATTTTTTAACTTAATTAAAATCCTGGTAAAAACAGTCTCTATGATTTCAATCATATTAAGATTTTTTCAAGATTGGCTTTGTTGCCCAGATTATGGTTTTCTTGCTGTGCAGTTTAAAAGCATATATGCTGCTGCTGGCTGGAGGGGTTTATAAATACAAATTAGTGCAAATCATTGATGGTGCTGCTTCTTACTGGTTTTTGTTTAATTTTACTCTTTACTGAGAAGTGTTGAAGTCTACAAATATAATTTCAATTCTGTCTGTTTTATTCTATATTTTTGTATGCTTTTGCTTTATGTATTTTGAAGTCCTCTTAATAAGCATATGCAATCCTGTATTTAGGATTTTTATATCTACTTGATGAAATGATTCCTTTATCATTAAGTGATGGTCATCTTTATCATTAGTTTTATTACTTATTTTGGAGTATAGCTTTTCTGTCATAAATTTACCCATTCCAGTTTTGTTATTTGTAGTGTATATATTTTATATTTGATTTTTCAAACTATTTAAATATTTATATAAAAAATGGTTTTCTCATAGACAAAATATGTCTATTTTTACTTTTTTCTCTTTCTGTGCCTCCTTTTAAGCACTTTTTAATTATATTCTATTCACTCTTATTAGTTATAAAAATGATTTTAAATTTAGAGTTTTAGAAGTTGTTCTGGGACTTACAACACTGATACTTATTTTATATATTAAGTTATTATGCCCCTTACCTAATAGTGTAAGAACCAAGTATTTTTTTCTTCCAATGATTGATGGCTATGGTCATCACAAAATTTAAAATTATATTATAAATCCCATAAATCATTGTGACTTTTAATTTAGAGAACCCATAATATTTGATATATTAAAATAAAAGTGTCATTATTTATCCACTTTTTCGACCAATTTCATCAGCATTCAACATTTCTTTGTTTAGATCTAATTCTCTCTGTGCTATTATATGCCTTCTGTTTGAGTAATTTCATTTATTTATTTATTTTTAAATTGGCTTCATCTCTGAATATTTTTGCTGGTTGTACAATTCAGTTTGCTTTTTTTTTTTCCCAGTTCTTAAACATATCCCTCTACTGTCCTCTGACAAGGATAGTTTCTAATAAGGAATCTACTATCATTCTTTTTCTTTCTTCGTCTTGATGTCATTACACCTCTCTCCTCCCTCACATTCATGCCAACAAGAGTGGTTTGCAGAGGTTTAACCAAGATATGCCTAGGTGTGGTTTTCCCTTTGTAGTCATTCTGATTGGTGTTTCCTGAAGATTTGGATATGTGGCTTAATGTCTTTATTTTTGGAAAATTGTCAATTGTTTTGTCTTAAATATTTATCACGCCTCATTCTTTCTCATCATTTTATGGGAGTTAAATTATCTGTATGCCTGACTATTTGATTTTGTCAAATAGTCAGGCATACTATTTGGGAGCTCTATCTATTTTTTTTCCCACTCTTGTTTTATTGCTGTTTCAGTTTTGATTTTTTCTGTTGTCCTTTCTTCAAGTACACTGATTCTTTCCCCTGAAGTGTCTAGTTTGCTGATTAACCCATGATTGGAATTCTTCTTGTCTGAAATAATTTGTTTTATACTTTATTACTTGAATTTTCATTTTATTATATTTATATTTTATAATGTCTATTGTTCTGTCTTTAAGTATATTAATTTAGTCATCTGCTGTATCTAGTTTTCAGTTAAGTCCACAATAAGAATAAGTCATCTCTTAAATTTTGTTTTGCAAATTGTATTTCTTGCATTTTCATTTTACTCTTTTTCAGTTTCCATTTCTCTTGACATTTTCCATACCTCCATATTTTATCTACATTTTCTACAAAACTTTTTAATGTAGTAATCATATTATTTTAACTTTCTTATCTGTTAGTTCCAAAATCTTTGTCTACTCTGGTTCTAGATTTATTGATGGTTTTATAATAGATGAATTTGTTTTTGTCTGTGTGTGTTTGTTATTGTAGTTGTTTATTTCATTTTGTTTTATATATTTGGTTGAATATGTGGTTGAAAGCCATTCATTACATGTAAAAGTATAGTAGAGACTGGGATAATATAGTTTACATCCAGTAACATGCCATCTCTTTTTCTGATAGGTTAATATTTTGAAATGTAGAGTCAATCTAGTTAGTGGTTAAGATGCTTGTTTGTTTTCTGTTGTTTTTTGCTATGATTTCTTTCAGGATGCTGAAATCTTCTAATTCTTCCATGTGTGTACTGTTGCAGCCTTGAGCTTAGGGTAGTCCTAGTGATCAAATTGGATACAATTAATTGACCTATATTGATAATCTGCATTAATGGAACTAAATTTTTTGTTTCCCCTGGTAATCATAAAGCCAATATATTATCATCTGTACTAATAAGTTTTTTTTTTTTGCTTGGAAAGAGTAGTGTGTTGCTGAAGCATAGGGAAACTCTTATGGTAAATTTGCCTTATAAATACTGTTTTGCAATTATAGAAATAAACATAATTAGTGGCTCAAAAATCATTTTTATTTTACTTACAGTGCTATAGGTCAGAGGTCTGATATGTGTCTCACTGGGTGTATTAGTTAGACAAAGGGGTGCTGATGCAAAGTACCAGAACTTTGTTGGTTTTCATAAAGGTTATTTATTTGGGGTAGAATCTTATACTCACAAGACCCTAAAGAGTCCAACTCAAGGTACCATAAGAGGTACTTTTTCACCCAAAGTCATTTGTGTCTCTGAGGGCCCAGCCTTCCTTCTTCCTCTTAAGGCTCCGTGGTCTCAGCTTCTTCCTATCTCAGCTGTAGGCTGGTATAATTCTTGCCTCTCTTTATGGGCTCAGCTGCTCTGTTCTCTTCACAAGGTTGGCTGTAAACTATCACGCTCAACTCTCTTCCCAGACTGCAGGATCTTGTGTGTATTTTCTTTGTGTATTTACTTCTCTTGCCTTCTTTATTGATTATTCCTTTATATAGCCCATCAAGGAGTGGGAAGTCAATCCTGCATGCCATAATCTTAACTTATTTTAATCAAAAGTATCTCAGCTGAATCTAGTACAATAAAATGGTATACTCAGAGAAACAGACCAGTTTACAAATATAATCAATATCTCTTTTTGGAATTCATACCTAATATCAAACAACTCCAATTTGGGTTAAGACCAATTTGTTGGCAGGACTAAAATCATGGTGTTGGTAAGTCCTATTAGCAGATATATTACTTGTAAATATTTCTCCCATTTTGTGAGTTGCCTTGTCACATTAATAGTGGTGTTATTTGTAGAAGAAAAGTTTGTTTTTATAAACAAAAATATCTAAGTTTAAATTATGTTTTTAAAATGTTATTTGATTATTTGAGTCATAGCTAATAAAGTATAGTTTATGTATTTTTCTGAGTGTTTGGAGTTTTACCAAATACATTTATATCTAGGATGTACTTTTGTGTACAGTTTTGAGTATAGTATGAGGTAGAGCTGCAACTTAAATCACTTGCATGGGGATATAAAATTGTTTGAGTACCATTTGTTGAAAGATTATTCTTTTACTCTATTTAATTTTTTTGGATCCTTGTCAAATTTCAATAGAACATAAAAGCAAAGGATTATTTTTGAACACACAATTTTATTTATTGATCTATATCTCTATCCTTATGGCTGTACCACACTGTCTTGATTTCTTTATTTTTGTAGAAAATTTTGATTTTGAAACTATGCTTATTATTCTTTGTCATGATTGTTTTGGCTATTATTGCTCCCTTTTGTATTCATGTGAATTTTAGGATCAGCTTGACAACTTCTGAGGGAAAAAAAAGGTCAGCTGGTATTTTGATCAGAATTATGTGGTACCTGTAGCTCAATTGGGGGAGCACAGCCATTTTAATAATTTTAAGTCACCTGGTCCACAAACATTGTATATATCTATACATTAATTTATATCTTTAAATTTGTTCAGCAATATTTTATAATTTTCAATGTACAGATCTTGCACATTTTTGCTTTATTTATCCTAAAGTATGTTACTATTTTTTATAATAATAAACTTTACGTTTAGAGAAGTTTTAGATTACAGAAATGTTACATCAAAAGTATAGGAGATTGTCATATAGCCCACCCCACCTCCCACATTTTACCCTATTAATAACATCTTACATTATTGTAGTACATTTGCTGCAATTGATGAACCAATATTGAAGCATTTCTACTAAACAAGTTTTATAGTTTACATTATGGTTTACACTTTGCACTGTACAGTTTTATGGATTTACAAAATGTATGTTGCCCAGTAGCAGTTTTGCGTTATTTATGAATTCCAAAAATAGATATTGGATTATGTTTGTAAGGTGGGCATGATTAAATTATGCTTAGGGCTTTGTTGGGCCATGTCATTAAGGCATGGCAAAAGACAGAGTTGGGAGTTTTTGAGTTGGAGTCCTGGAAGTGAACACAAAGGAGAAGAACACAGAGGAATAAAGACAGTTCCTTAGACATGGCAGAAGCCCTGGGGAGAGAGACAGAACCATTTGCCTAATAGTCTATATCTGGCCTTGTGGAGAGAGGCAAAGTCTAGAAAGCATCATAGTCTACAGCTGACCTTGTGGAGATAGCAGAGTTGCTGAGCCCAGAGACAAGAAAGCCTGGGGAAGAGAGGAACCCAGGAAACCTGAACCCTAATGGATGTAGGCATCCATCTTGTTCTCACACATGGCAATAGACTTTGGTGAGGGAAGTAACTTATGCTTTATGGCCTGGTAACTGTAAGTTTCTACCCCAAATAAATACCCTTTATAAGAGCCAAAAGATTTCTGCTATTTTGCATCAGCATCCCTTTGGCTAACTAATACATGCCCTATACCTGTCATTGCAGTATGTAGAACAATTCTAATGCCCTAAAAATATCCTATGTTCCACCTCTTCTTCCCTCCCCCTCCCTGAGAACCTCTGTTAGTCACTATCTTTATATCAATGTGACAAGTTCTTCTGTTACTACAATAATAGTAAGTCCACTCTGGTCTATGGTTGCATCCCTCCCTCCCTTATGTTTGCTCATTGCTCAATCTTGAGGAATCCAGAATGATGATGTCCACTGTGCTTCAGATTGAGAGGGGGCTTAGATCTTATAGGGAAGATGGAAGGAACTGTTTTTCCTGAAGGTCTAGATATTCTTTGTTTTTTGGGGATGAGAGTCATCCATCATCATTGCTTTAATTGTACTGGGTGATTCTGAACTACTGGAGAGTAGGTGTTGGCTACATTCAGGGCTCAACTGGCATATGAACAGATTGAAGATGTTAGTCTCTGAGACATTTAACAGGTATAGTGCTAATTATAAATTCCTATAAAAAGGGTAGAAGAAGCATGTGTAGGGGAATTATAAACCAGTGTAACTCTGTTATATAGGGGAAATCCATTATCATATATTCATATATTCCCAAATAAGGCCCACCATTGGGGTGCTAATTTCATGGAGTTGTATGCTTACCTATAGTGTCCAGACATCTCTAAAGCCCTTGAGAGCACCCCTATTTGAGGCTTTGTTTACTGTGGCAATTTGTGAAAATTGCCTGAGACTTGCATAAGTATAAACTCTGAAATGACCTCCCAGCTCATTTTGAAATTTCTTAACTGTGAAAATTCTTTTGTATTTAGTGTTTCCTCCTTTTGTTCAAGATCTTTTTCCAAATGCATCATTCATTGACACTTGCTTGATGCTACTTTAATTTTAATTTTTTAATGTTTCATTTAAGATTGCTCCTTGCTATAGTATAGAAATGCAATTCATTTTTGCATATTGATCTTGTATCCTGAAACCTTGCTGAACTCATTTCATAGATCCTATACCATTATTGGTTTCCTTAAGAATATCTGTATTTAAGATCATGTCACCTGCAAATAGAAATACATTTACTTCTTCCTTTGCTCTCTGGACAAATTTGATTAAGTTTCTTGCTAATTGTCCTGGCTAGTACTCAAGTACAATGTTGACTAGAAGTAGTATTACTTATCTTTTTTTAGGAAAAGGATTAAGTCTTTAAACATTAGGTGCCATTTTAGTTGTAAATTTTTCATAGATGCCTTTTATCTGGTTGAGAAACTTCCTTTCCTAACCTAATTTGTTGAGTGTTTTACCATTAACAGGTATTGGATTTTGTGAAATATTTTAAAATGCATTTATTGAGGCAGTAATATGTTTTTTGCCCTTTATTCTGTTACAATGGTACAGTAAGTTGCTTAATGTTTGTGATGGTTAGGCTAATGTGTCAACTCGGCCAGGTAATTGTGTCCAGGTAATATGTCCAGCAAGCACTGGGCTAATTGTAATACAAGAGCTTTTATGGACGTTGATCATCAGTGAGTTTACTGCATGAATGGCTGAATACATCTGCATCAATCAGGGAAAGTGGATCAAGAATGGATGACGCTTTTATCCAATCAGTTGACTGTTTTAAAGGGGAGGTGATTTCAACATTCAGAGAGAATTTCCCAGCTTGTTGATTGACAGCCAACTTCTCCCAGACACTCATCAAGGACCCTTCATCGGTCTTTCATCGGTGCCCCTGGCTTGCAGCCTGCCTGCAAAATCTTATATTATTGACAGATATCTGCTGTTGATTCTCTTTTCTGTGAGAACCCTGACTAAAACAGCTGGTACCAGAAGTGGGGTGTAAGAGAAAGAGAGAAGTCAAGAGTGACACCAAGGCTTTTTGCCTGAGCAACTGGACAGATGGTAATATTGTCCGCAGGGACCTGGATAGCCTCTCCCTCCCACAAGACATCATACTGGTCCATTATATTGATGATATCATGTTGATAGGACCACTGAGCAAGAAGTAGCAAAGACTCTCGATTTACTGGTAAAGCATTTGCGTGAGAGAGGATGGGAGATAAACCCAACAAAAAACAGGGTCTCTCCACCTCAGTGAAATTTCTAGGCATCCAGTGGTGTGGGACCTGTTGAGATATCCCTTCTAAAGTAAAGGATAAGATGTTGCACCCGGTCCCTCCCATGACCAAAAAGAGGCATTATGCTTAGTTGGCCTCTTCGGATTTTGGAGACAACACATTCCTCATTTGAGTGTGCTACTCTGGCCCATTTACCGAGTGACCAGAAAAGCTGCTTGTTTTGAATGGGGACTGGAACAAAAGGAGGCACTGCAACAGGTCTAGGCTGCTGTGCAAGCTGCACTACCCCTTGCAGCATATGATCCAGTAGATCCAATGGTGCTGGAAGTTTCAGTGGCAAATAGAGATACAGTCTAGAGCCTTTGGCATACCCTATGGGGGAATCACAATGCAGACCCTTAGGATTTTGGAGCAAAGCCTTGCCATTCTCTGCAGATAACTAATCCCCTTTATGAGAAGCAGCATTTGGCTTGCTACTGGGCCTTAGTAGAGACTGAACGCTTAAGCATGGACCATCAAGTTACCATGAGACCTGAGTTGCCTATCATGAGCTGGGTATTGTCTGACCCACCAAATCATAAAGTTGGGTGTGCACAGCAGCACTCCATAATAAAGTGGAAGTGGTATATACAATATAGGGCTTGAGCAGATCCTGAAGGCACAAGTAACTTACATGAGGAAGTAGCCCAAATGCCCATGGTCACCACCCTGCCATGTTACCTTCTCTTTCCCAGCCCACAGCTTTGGCCTCTTGGGGAGTCCCTTACAATCAGTTGACTGAGGATGAGAAAACTCAGGTCTGGTTTACAGATGGTTCTGCATAATAAGCAGGTACCACTCAAAAGTGGACAGCTGCAGCACTGCAGCCCTTTTCTGGAACATCCTTGAAGGATAGCGGTGAGGGCAAATCTGCCCTTTGGGCAGACTTCGAGCAGTGTACCTAGTTGTTCATCTTGCTTGGAAGAATAAATGGCCAGAGGTGCATTTGTACACTGATTTATGGGCTGTTGCCAATGGTTTGGCTGGATGGTCAAGGACTTGGAAGGAACATGATTGGAAAATTGGTCACCAGGAGGTCTGGGGAAGAGGTATGTGGATAGACATTTCTGAGTGGACAGAAAAACATGAGCATATTTGTGTCCCATGTGAATGCCCACCAGAGGGTGACTTCAGCAGAGGTAGAGTTTAATAATCAAGTGTATAAGATGACCGTCTCTGTGGCTAATGCTCAACTTCTTTCCCCAGTCACTCCTGACATTGCCCAATGGGCTCATGAACAAAGTGGCCATGGAGGTAAGGATGGAGGTTATTCATGGGCTCACCAACATGGACTTCCCCTCACCAAGGCTGACTTGGCTATAGCCACTGTTGATTGTCCAATCTGCCAGCAGTAGAGATCCACACTCAGCTCCCAATGTGGTGCCATTCCTCGAGGTGACCAGCCTGCTACCTGGTGGCAGGTTGACTACATTGGGCCATTGCCACCATGGAAGGGGCAATGATTTCTTTTAACTGGAATAGACACATACTCTGGCTGTGGGTTTGCATTTCTGGCAGGCAGTGCTTCTTCCAAAACTACCATCCATGGACTTACCGAATGTCTTATCTACCACCATGGCATTCCACACAGCATTGCTTCTAATCAAGAAACCCATTTCACAGCAAATGATGTGCAGGAATGGGCACATGCCCGTGGAATTCACTGGTCTTACCATGTTCCCCCTCACCCTGAAGCAACTGCATTAATAGAATGGTGGAATGGCCTTTTGAAGACTCAATTAAGGCACCAACTAAGTGGCAATACCTTGCAGGGCTGGGGCAGTGTTCTCCAGGAGGCTGTGTAAGCTCTAAATCAGCTGTAATACAAGAGCATTGCAATACAAGAGCATTTGTTTCTCCCATAACCCGGATTCATGGGTCTAGGAATCAAGGGGTGGAAATGGGAGTGGCACCACTCACTATTACCCCTAGTGACCCACTAGGAAAATTTTTGCTTCCTGCCCTTGCAACCTTAAGCTCTGCTGGTCTACAGGTTTTAGTCCCAAAAGGAGGAGTGCTCCCGGCAGGGAACACAACAATGGTTCCATTGAACTGGAAGTTAAGATTGCCACCTGGACAATTTGGGCTCCTCTTGCCTGTGAATCAACAGGCAAAGAAAGGAATTACTCTGTTGGCTGGGCTGATTGATCCTGGCTATTAAGGAAAAATAGGTCTACATCTACATAATGGGGGTAAAGAAGAGTTTGCCTGGAATGCAGGAAATCCTGTTGGTTGTATCTTAGTACTGCCAGGCCCTGTGATTAAAGTCAATGGAAAATTACAACAAACCAATTCAAGGAAGACTAACAATGGCCCAGGATCTTTGGGAATGAAAGTTTGGGTCACCCCACCAGGCAAAGAACCACGGCCAGCTGAAGTGCTTGCTGAGGATAATGGGAACATGGAATGGGTGGAAGAAGGTAGTGATAAATATGAACTTTGACCACATGAGCAGTTACAGAAAGGAGGACTGTAATAGTCATGAACCCTTCTTCCTTGTTTTGCTATGAGTATAACTGTATATATACACAAAATGAATTTCTTGTTTTCTTTGCCAACCTTTTCCCCTATCACATGAAAAGTTATATTAGTTTCATGTCATAATACTTAAGAATTGAAAATTACAATTAAAGGATGCAAACCCAATTTAAGGATGTCAAGTTTAAGAGTGAATATTGCCCAAGGTCTTGCACCATATTCTGTGGGGAATTAATGCATTTCCAGTTGTATGCAGCGGAATTAAACATTGTTAGGTGGAAATATATATGTATGCTTGTATGTTATTGTTTTTATTTAGA
>PVKH010021376.1:0-14334 GCA_004027955.1 Chaetophractus vellerosus | reverse complement strand
CGGGAACTGAACCCGGGACCTCCCATGTAGTAGGCAGGAGCTCAATCGCTTGAGCCACATCTCCTTCCGTCATTTGTTCTTAAACTCAGTGCATATGTCACACGAACATGCAAAAAAAAAAGAAAATATGCCAAAACAGGAAGCTCTTATGTTGAAATTGTAAAAGTATGGTTGGTTTTTCTTTTATGTGTTATTCTCTTTGATTTTTCTAAGTTTTCTAAATGCATGTATTTCTTTCTTAATTGAAAAACAAAGCTTCGAAAAGCTTATTTTAAAAGAATAAAAGGTAGAACTCACATGCAATGTCAACTCTGTGGAGATATGCTTCCTTGCCAAAAAGACTGGGAGAGAACATAACAAAATATTAATATTTTTGTTATGTGCTGATATTGTATATTATTTTTATTTCTATTCTCTATACTTCTGTGTATTTCCTATCTGGCAGAGAGCATTTGTATCAAGGGGAAAAATTGGAAAGGAGAGATTTTTTTTATCCATTTTTAAGGAAGGACATGCCAGCTCCTGAAGAATCAGGAGCCTTTGTGGGCTGGCAGACAGAACCAGGTCCGTCCTGGCGCTCATCTCACAGTCCTGTGGCCGGTGGCATTGAGTGGCAGAGGTGAGGCAGCAGGGACGGGGAGGAGGGAGAAGCAGCAGAATCTGACCAGCTGAGGGAGAGGCAGGAGCTTTCCACATGGAAGACTGTGGCGAGGCCACGGCCCGTAGGCCTAGACTAGTCAGGAGGAAGAAAAAGGAGGAATGGTTTCCATCGGCCTCCGCCGTGCAGTCTGCTGACTCGCACTCTGAACGCTGCTGGAAGGCCCTCTGCCCCGTCCCAGCACGCCAGCGCTCCTCGTGTCACAGAAGACTCCAGGGAGACCCAGGGCGTATCTACCCACCCAGCAGAGCTGCCTGAGCAGCTGCTGCTACGTGGCAGAGGGGTAAAGAAGTGCTCAGCATAGGTCAGGGAAGACAAGGCCTGGGGATGCAAGGCTAGCCAGAGTCAGCAGGCAGCAGATACCCACTTCCACGTGTGCGCACTTCCTGTTTTCACCCTAAGGGGTGATGCAGAACGCCGCATTTCCCCGGGCTTAGGGGGCAGTTTACCTTGTCTGCATTTATTAACCAAGTGGCTGGCTATCTGGCTTTTCTTTCCTGCTTTCTACAACAGAATCCCCCAAAGCTGCAGAAAGTGTCAGGAAGAGTAGTTTGACACTAAGTCTTTGAAATTGTGTCTGATTTTATTACACGAATCACTGAAAACCAGCTGGTCAAGGTGAAGTCGTTTGTGTTTGGTAGTATTCCGTTGGACTGGCCGTAGCAAGGCTTTCTGTGCAGTGCAGTAGGAGCTGGCCTAGCGCCCTGACCAGCCCGCCAGAGTAGCCCACTCTGTGCTCGTCCGTAAACTCCAACGCCGTGCTTATTGTCCCCCCACCAATAGGCCATTCCTTGGCACCCCAGTGCACATCCCCAACTAACTGAGTTTCATGTGTACCTTGTTTGTAACAGTCACACTCATATTTCAATTAAAATTACGTGAACTAATTATGTGCAAACCAAAAGCAGTTGTCTCTGTGGAAACAAAATTGAATGCTTTGGAAACATTCAACAAGGCTCCCCCTCCCACATCCAAAAGTAAATGGTGTGGGTAAGACAAGTGTTATAAAGAAAGGAAGGGGACGTGGAAAGAAGGAAGAGAGAAAAGGAAAGAGTAGAAAAGAAAAAGGAAAGGAAAAAAAGAAATTGACGGGGGAAATATAATCTAAAAGGATTCAGCACTCAGATTGACTTTCAAATGTCTTTAAGTTTTCTTTCCATTTTAAAGAAATGGAAACCAAAATATCCCATGTCCCAGTGGGTTTACTGGAGTTTTACTAAACAGTCAAGGAGTAGATAATTTCAGTCTTGTATAGAGTCCTCCAGAGTATAGAGGAAGAGAATCCCAAGTCCACAGCTAGTTTAATAAGGTCACTATTACCTTGAAACACCTTGAGACCAAAATCTAACCTGAACAGGGAGAAAAAAGAAACGTACAGGTCCGTCTTACAAACACAGACACAAAAACCTAATTAGCAAACAAGTCAGAAATCTGTTTCAGTTTTATTTTTTCAAAAAATAAATTTAGCAACAAAGTTGGGTGTGTCCCATGAATGCAAAGTTGTTTTAGTATTAGGAAAGCTGTTATGGACTGTGCATCCGGGGTTAGCACCTGTGGCCACGGACCAAACCCGCCCCACCACCCGTCTTATCAGTGCCCGCCGCGCCCTCTCCTTACATGCTGTGAGGCTGCACCGTGCCCTTTGCAGAAGACAAGTTAAAATAGAAAAAAGTATGTGATTTTTTTTCAAGAGATATTGCAAAAGCATTCAATAAATTTCATCAATCACTATTGATTTTTTAAAAAAGCAAAACAAAAACTTAGTAAACTGGAAATAAAAAGGAACTTCTTCAATATGATAAATAGCGTCTTTTTTTTTTTTAAGCCGCAACTTTTACAAAAAACCTTTATTATTTGCAAATCATAAGAATTTTCCACGTGGAATACTTGAAGAATCCACAAACAAATTATGGAACTGATAAGAGTTTACTAAGGTTGCTGAATATTAGAACAGTATGCTGGGAAGTGGATGTGGCTCAAGTGATTGTGCTCCCATCTACCATGTAGGAGGCCCAAGGTTCGATTCCTGGGGCCTCCTGGTGAAAAAGCAAGCTGGCCCGCACGGAGAGCTGGCACAGCAAAATGACACAACAAAAAGAGACACAGCAGAGAGACAATAAGAGATGCAGCAGACCACGGAGCTGAGGTGGCACAAGAGATTGAGCACCTCTCTCCACTCTGGAAGGTCCCGGGATCAGTTCCCGGTGCTGCTTAAGAGAAGACAAGCAGACACAGAACACACAGAATGCAGACAAGCGAGCGCAAAACAACGGGGCAGAGGGGCGATAAATAAATAAATAGACCTTTAAATAAATAAATAAAGATTTGCGCTATGGCTCAGAATAAAATAATTATTTAAAAAAACAGTATGCTAAAGTAAATTGCATTTCTGTACACCAGCCACAGTTAAAAAATGTAAATTTTTAAAAAGTGTGTTTTATAGCAGCATCAGAAACTTAAGGTACCAAGAAGTAAATCTAATATAAGACAGGTAAGACCTTTATGGAAAAGATAATCAGCTTTATTAAAAGATATTAAAGCAAACTTAGACCGTGATCATAGACGAGAAGACACAGTATTATAACGTTATCAGATCTCCACTTATTGGTCTATAGATCAAAGCAAATCTGAACCAAATCTAAATTCCCTGAAATTAAACAAGATGACCCAGAAATGTGTTAATAACTTCAGTCAAAAGACGACCACACAGCACAAATAGATGCAGCTGGCTTTTGGCAAAGGTGCAAAAACAAGTCGGTGAAAGAAGGGTATAGCCTTTCCACGCATGGTCCTGGCACAGTTCCACATCCAAAGGCAAAACCATGAAACCCAACGTAACCCTCGTGCAAAAACTAACTCACATGGATCATAGACGTTATTAATCACTGTTAAACTTTTGGGAAAAAATGCAGGAGAAAATCTTCAGGATCTAGGGTTAGGCAGAGTTCTTAGACTTGACACAAAAAGTACAGTCCACAAAAGAAAAAATTGATCAACTGGACTCCATTAAAATTAAAAACTTGCTCCATGGGAAGGAGAAAATACTTTCACATCCATCTGACAAAGGACTAGTACCTAGACCATATAAAGCACTCAAAACACCAATAAAAAGACTAGCAATCCGTAATGATGGAAGTGATGAATGCACAACTATGTGATTATACCACTGATTGTGCACTTTGGATGGATTGTATGCTTTATTAATGTGTATCAATAAAATTGATTTGTTTAATGTGTATATATATACACAAGGGGAAGAAGCTGGGAAATGTTAGCGAACAAGTCCAGCCTAACTTAACACAAATGCTAATTAGAGGAGTAAAACTTACAAAACCTTTTTAAGCAATGCTCTCTTTTGAGAGAAATTCTAATTAAAATTGCCTCTCCCACACACACCAAAAAAAAAAAGATGTGCAGTCCAATTGGAAAATTGGCAAAAGACACCAAAAAGGATATACAGATGGCAGATAAACATATAAAAAGATGTTCAACATCATTGCCATCAGAGAAAAGAAAATTAATATGACAGTGTTGTTACTACTACCTCTCAGGAAGGCAAAATGGAAAACAGTGACAACACCAGGTGCTGCTAAGGGTGCGGAGAAACTGGCTCACGCACATGTTGCTGGCAGAATGTAAAACGGCACAGCCACTCTGGGAAAAGAGATGGACAGATTCTAAACATGCAGTTACCATACAACCTGGCAACTGCACTCTGGCATTTTTCCCAGAGAAATAACTTTTCATAGCAACTTTATTCTTAATAACCAAAATCTGGACTCAGACTGCATTCTTTTCAGTGGACCAATTTGGGCTCGACACCCTATGGCACTTGCATACTCAGAAGTAAAAAGGAGCAAACTGTTGGCACATGCAACAACTTGAAAGGATCTCAAAGGAGTTTTGCTAAGCAAAAAAAATAGCTGGTCCAGAAAGCTTGCATGGTATATGCTTATATTTATGTATCATTTATGAAATGACAAGATTTTAGAAATAAAGAACAGAGTTGCCAGGAGTTAGAGGGGGAGGGGGAGTGGCTATAAAAGTGCAACGAAATGACCCTTGCGTTATGGTGGTAGGCAGTTACATCGGGACCCTCGTACCCTGTCAGCTGACACACTTCAGCCAATGAGACACGAGCAGGCATGATGCAAGCAGAGGCTTTGTGAGCACCTGTCCCCTTGGGCTTTGCCGTCTTGGACATGTCCTCATAAAGGGCAGCTGTCCTGCTGCAGTGACCACTGAGCACCTAGAGGCTGTGTGGAGAGAGACCCTGGAGGATGTACAGCCACCCAGAGAAGTCCCACCCAGCGTAACACAGGACGTGAATGACTGCACCCACACCATGGAACAAAAGAAGCACCCCACTGGGCCCTGTCAGCCACAGAATGTGAGGAGGGGTAAAACGCCGTGGTTCTTTTATGCCGCTGTGTTTTGAGGTAGCTGACAATACAGTAGGAGGAGCTAAAACAATTATGGACATGGCTTCTACCAAAAAGCCTACACTGAACCCCGAAGAAAAGGCTGTAGCCTTGCATCTGATACAAGCTGTTCTTAAAGTTTTGCAGCAACTGTGGTGGACCCTGGGATATTGCTGGGGGTGGGGAGCTTCGTGGTACCCTTGTGTTAAACCTCAGCGGAGAGAAATATCCACCTGACCTGCTTCTCTAGAATTTTCAGGAGTTGATCCTTACCAAATGAAGGACAGCTCTATAATATAAATTAAATAGATCTAAATTGTCTGGTGTTACCTCTAAGAAGCCACGGAGAACAAAGCATGCAATATCAGGATATACTTAAATATTCCGGAAAGAATCGTGATAGCACCATCACTAGAATTTCCACCAGGCACCTCCATTTAGCATGGGCAGATCAGTAACTCTTCCTTTTTACCAGTTTATAAGTGCTCACAAAAATCATTACTGACAAAGTCCAAATAGTATGCTGCCTGGAATGTATGCATATATATATATATGTATATAGATATTCTTTTTTGTTGTTTTGTTTTTTTGGAAAAGCGTGTTAGCATTGAATGGACCTCCCTCCATAAGGTGTCAAGCCACCAGGACACAGGCTCCCCTCACCCTTAATCTTCTCCTCAGCTCTTCTGCTGAAGAGTTTGCCCTTCATGATGACTGGCTGCTTTGGAAGCTTTCCCTTCCCCAGCACCTTGCAGCAGCCCTTTAGGAGCTAGGAGTGACATGTTTCTGATCAGGGCACTAGCAGGGGCACGTCACTCCCCACCAGTGAATCAATATCAGCAGATGCTCTCCGAGGACTCTGGCATACCAGGACAAGAGCTGTGTCGGGATGTGACTCTAGTCTCAGGGTGTATATATACTCTTGGTGAATAAAAACATATGTATTTCCTTATTTTTGCAAAGAGAAACCTTAGAAACACGAGCCAGAAACTAGTGGAAATGATTACCTGTAGGGTGAGGAGAACAAGGCAAGAGGATGTGGGGTAGAATGAGCCCTCTTTGAATGTACCTTTTTAAATAGTTTGACTTTGGAAATAAATAAATGCTTTACACGTTTAAAAAAAAATGTAGCCTAAAATTGAAAATGAACTGAAACAAGTGAATCTAATGATATTTCAAACTGGTACTACAACCAAGCCAAGAAAAAGAATTATTTCAAGTGACTTTGAAAACTCAGACTCTATGACCTTTGTGAGATACATTCTAAGGACAAATAACTCCAAAAAAAATTCTGAACTTTACTCAGTAGTGAAAACTTCACTCACTAATAAAAAGTAGCTATGTTGGTATCTTAATTTTGAAACTACTTAGAATATGTTACAGGATAAATAAATGTTCATGGTAGTAGGATCCTACGTAACATGACATGTGTGCTCCATGTACAAGAAAATAAGTACAAATATGAAATCAAGTAAGTTAGGAAGAAAATGTAATGTTGACTTTGAATTCAGACCCAATTTTAGCCAAGATGGAGTAATGACTGTCAGTCTTACCATCTCCCCATAAACAGCTATAAAAATGGCCAAGTGTGTCTTCCAGCTGCCCTCAAGCAGTGAATCTTGAGAGAATGAAGCATACCAGGTGAGCAGCCCACCTGTCCTGGCCCCCTGCCTCAGAGCACTTTCCAGAGAGGAGGGAGCCCACCCAGCCAGAGAATGGCTCTCTCCCTGGGCAGGGGAAACATTGGAGTTTGAGCTGCTGGGGAGCTGGAGTTTTCAGGGTGGATTACCAGACAAGGAGATCCAGAAATCTGCCTGGGGGTTTTCCTTGGCCAAATAATAAGCTGTACATGTGCAGAGCAGGGGCTGGCAGAGGACAGTGGTGGGGGTCTGCAAGCCAAGTGGGGATTCCAGGAGTCAGATAGTGCTTGGAGACATTGGGGTTCTGGCCTGCCAGAGTGGAGAGACTATGCTGAACACTAAGTATTCCATCGAGAGTCCACGTGGCCACTCATCAGGAGCAGAGGAAACCCTCTTGAGACCCATTCTACAAAGCCTATAGCTAAACTTCTGCAGGATCAAGCAGCTCCGCAGAGCAAAACTTTTCAAAGGAAGACAGCAAAATTCAGACCCACAACAATGCAGCATCCATAGTATCCAGTGAACAGTGAAAAATTAGTAGGTATGCAAAGAAGCAGGAAAATGTGACCCATAAGTTGAAGAAGAAAGTGTCAATAGAAGCTGTGGTTGGCAGTCGCTAAGATGACCTCTAGTGAACCCCATCTTCTGGTATTTATGCCCTTGATAAATACCCCACAGGAGTGTGGTTGGACCTACTCAATTCTAACTTCCATCCAGGAGTTTGGGGGTGGGGCACTGTGTGTGTGTATGTGTGTTGGTGTGTCTTGCTCTCCTTCATCCCTAGCTCAGGGGGAAGCAAACTGCTGTATTTTGAACTACCAGTGGAAAAGCTCATGTGGCAAGGAACTGATGTTTTGGCCAGCATCCAGTAAGGATCTGAGGGTGAGCTTGAAAGTGGGCCCTCCCCCCAGTCACAGCTGACACCGGGACCACAGCTCACGAGATGCCCTGAGCCAGAACCACCAACTAAGCTATTCTAGATTCATGACCCACAAACCATGAGATGAGATAATAAATGTTTGTTGTTTTCAACTGTTAAGTTTCAGGATAATAGTTTAGGCAGCAAGAGATAACACAAATGTACAGAAACAGACCTAGGGATGACACCGATAATCCGATGTTGGGGTTAGCAGATGAGGATTTAAACAGATGTTCTAAATGTGTATAAGGATTTAAAAGGAAAGACGTTGGACATAGGAAACAGATGGATAATTTTAGCAGAGAAATGGAAGCCATAAAAGGAACAAAATGAAAATTATAGAATAGATAAATACAATATCTGAAATGAAAAATTTGCTGGATATGTTTATCAGCAGATGGGATACTACAGAAGAAAGTATCAGTGAATTTAAAGACAGGACAATAGAAACAATACAAGTGCAGAGGGGAATTTTTTAAAGACTGAAAAAAATAAATAACCAGAGCCTCAGTGTCCCATGCAATATCATATAGCTCATGATTTTTAAAAGCGATTTCCCAGCTTTGTCAGAAAGGGTCTGAGCAATGACTCCCAGGAGCACTGAGCACACCTAGCACTAAGACCCTGGTTTCTAAACACCTTTTCCTACTTAAAAGAACCAAGAGAAATGGAGAAATGGCTGATTCCCAGGCCAGAGCAGGGAAAGTACAAAATGAACCTGAAACATCTGTTGTGTTAGGAAACAAGAGCGCAAAGATAAACAAGGCCATGTCAAAAGGACTTAACACAGGGAAGCAGCTGTGGCTTAATTGGTTGGGCTCCCATTTACCATATGGGAGGCCCCGGGTTCGAGTCCCAGGGCCTCCTAGTGAAGGCAAGCCAGCCCATGTGGTGCAGTGAGCTGGCACAGCAAGATGACGCAACAAAGGGAGACAAGCAAACACAGAAAAGTGGAAAAACAAATGGACACAGCAAGCACAAGCAACAAGGCAGGGATAAATAAATAAAAATCTTTAAAAAAAATTTTTTTTAAAAAAAGACTTACATAGGCCAAATCTGGGACAATTTGAACATCAAAAAGAATGGGCAGTAACTGATTATAAAATATTAAATAAAAATTATTACTCCTTAAATGTGCTCAGAGAGAGAAAAACTCATTTGTCACCATTTCCTTACTCAAAAACTAGTAATTGAACAGAGAGAGCCACTTATCCTGCCTTTTTAGGAGGAACTATAAGCAAGTAAAGTTCTTTTTTAAACAGTGGCAGCTAATAAACATGGACGAAATGGTAGAATTAGAAAGTCACCATTTTGCTATCCTCCTGCTTTAGGCCAGTAATCCATTCCTGGGGGGGGGAAAACAAAACTACATATTCTTCATGAAAACACTAACCAGGAACCTATTTTTCAAATTAGTTCATATAGAAAAAAATTGAAATGTGTTGTGTATCAATCCAAAATCTTTAGCTAAATTCCTAAACCATAGCTAAACCATAGTATAACACCTATAAACGAACATACAATCAAGTTAGGATTTAAAATGTTTATAGCATCCTCCTTTCCTGATCAAACAGTTTAGCTAACAACAAGTTGCTTTCTATGAAGTAACAGGATGCCTGCCATGAGAACAGCACATCCAGGGTGCACCTCACCTTTGTTGAAATTTCATACAGATTTAAAAAAAAAAAAAAGATTTTAACATTCTACCAATTGTATTTGAAATGTATCTTGAGAATTCTCCCATGTATGTTTTGTTTTAAATGTTACCAACTTTGGGAGAAGTAAATGTAAATTTTTATATAAATAGCCAGAAGATCTCAGAAGTGGGAAATACATATATGCTATAAAGTTTGGATCTTGCAAACCAAGAGGCAATCTACTGGGAAAATTAAACCAGGAAGATGTTCTGTGGCAGAATTCCAGTAGTTGATTCAGGCAAGGATCACAAGTGTATGCTAAAACCATTGTGAGAAAGGTTGCTGGAAAATCATGCCAAACTCAGCATTCCTAGCAGTGGGACAGCCGGATGCTGTGTGTCCCCTGATGCAATTCATTTTCAAAGCATGCATGTGAAAACTTTAATCTGGGAGTGGATGTGGCTCAAGCAGTTGAGCGCCCGCCTCCTACATTGGAGGTCCTGGGTTCTTGAATAGACAAAAACAACAAGCAAAGCAAACTAGAACCAATTCAGGGAAGCCGATGTGGCTCAGTGGTTGAGCACTGGCTTCCCACATACGAGGTCCTGGATTCAATCCCCGGCCCCTGTTACTTTAAAAAAAAAACAAAAAACTGTTCAATCTGAGTCTAACCAAATATTTAGGCTTACTTCAAGTTTACAGAAAATACAGGGACTAGAGGAATAAGCTAAATAACACCACAGAAGACTAGCATATAAATCCAGAATGAAGGATATTCCACAAGACACTTAGCCTGAGTTCCTTCAAAAAAGTCAATTTTATTTAAAAAAAAAAAAAAATTGTGAGGTGAGGCAAAATGTAATGGATTAAAAGTTATTTTAAAATTGCACCTTCTTGAAGACCAGGAATGTCTCTGAAAGGATTGCACTCCCAGATAATGCATCCTAGTTATGAAGAACTTAGAAACAAAAAAGGCCATTTTTCCCCATCGAGTATAACATTTTTCCCCAGACTTGGGTTCAGGAGCCTCTGGAACATGTACAGAGACAAAACGGATGAATATTTTTGAGTTCCATTTTGCTAAACTTACAAATTTAAGACTTTCTAAGTGTTGTCAATACGAAAGACATCATTAACAATGTACCATTGGTCATGAGTGAAGTTCCCAGCTCAACATTTACTAAATCCTGGAGAAAACTACCCCAAGGTTGACCACATGATGGGAAATCCTAAATTACAAGAAAATTTATAATGAAGAACATAGTTTAACAGATCACAGGCAAATTGATAATTCTGGATTTATAAAGGTAATATGCTATTATGAACAAATTGGAAAACATAGTGATGTGTGAAACAGGAAGCATGCAGTGGGTGACAGATACAAATAAATCTACATATTGAAAAAGAAGAGGAGATGGGAGCCACAAAAACTCCCACCGGAGCTGAAAATTCTGTAGCTGAAAGTCTGAATCAACAACCAGTAATACTATGGAAAATATTTTTAAAATAGAATATGCTGCAAAAAAAATCTTATTTCTTCTAAACAGTCTAATTTTGAGACTTATTAAATGAGTCTACTTTTGGTATATTTTAAGTTAAACATGTTTATGAATGTGAATCATTTTGTGACTCTCCATTTTAACAGGCACTTTCTATTAAATGACCAGGCATGTGGATAAATCTATCCACTGTAATTCTTTTTTTTTTTCTTTTTTTTTTAAGAGGTACCGGGATTGAACCCAGGACCTCATACATGGAAAGCAGGCACTCAACCACTAAGCCACATCCACTCCCCAATGAGAATTGTTTGGTGTTTTTCATTTGTTTTTAGGAGGTACCAGGGATTGAACCCAGGAGCTTGTACATGGGAAGCAAGCACTCAACCACTTGGGCTATATCTGCTTCCTTTCCTGTGTAATTCTAATTTTGCAAACATTGTGTTGGTCACATAACCAGACTCAAGTTGTGTAAGTGCAATGTGACATACTTACACTTAAGAGAATATTAAAATTTTATCCTAAAAGTTATTTTACTTTGTCCCTTTACGGAGACTAACTCAGGCTGACAGCATATTGGCGTTCTGAGTTCCAGATCCCTCACAACACAACTGCTTTGGATCAGGTATCAGGCCCTGGGACAAGCTCTGGATTTTAGTAATCTAGATTTTCCAAGTAATGACACAGTCTCACAAGAAGTTCTGTGAAAGTAGGGTTCCTCAATCAGGTAAGCCTAGGAAACCCTGCCTTTTATATTCTTCTCTGAGAGATTCATCATGCACATTAAGTTATTAAAGACAACTTGGCAATGACTGTATAACTGATACCAGACTAACTCGACTGCCACAAATATAAAAATATGAGACATGTTATTCAGGCAGCACTAGACTGCAGTCCCCGCGAGAAGGGAGATTTAAAAGTGAGCCCCATGATTGTCCAGATCTTTGCCTAGGAACAGTTTCCCAAATATAGTACAGAGAGCTGGAGTAAGGCAGTTCTACTAAGCTGAAGAAATAGAAGTCAAAGTTTAGGGCAGCTGGAATCTATAAGAAAAGGCATTGGAAGGGGGGGAGGGACCACGCAGAGAAGGGGTCCCAAAGATCCCATGAGTCCATGGCTGAGGGCTGGACAGTACCAGCATTAGGTGAAACCATAGGAGGCTCACCAGATAACTGTGCTGTGCTGAGAGTAGAATAGAAATACTGGAGGTTGCATGGAGCTGGAGGGGACAATGGAGCTCTAGCTCTGCCTAAGTGGGGAGATCTTATCCCAACACCCCTGGCATCTAGCTGGACACCAGAAAGGCCATGCCTCAGTAAAATCTCTCAGTCCACCCAAATACAGCCCAAAGTCAAATTTGACAAACTTCAGTGGAGATAGAATTCGGTGGCCAAGTCCTACCAAGTTAGAGGGGCTTGGGAAACACCTTGCACTTTCTGCAAATCCACCCTAACAAACTGTAAAACACAAGTTGGAGATGATCAACCAGTAATTGAACTGCCTATTGGAACAAAAAACACTTCAGAGAATCCAGAATCTCTACAACATATTGTTAACAATGTCTGGTGTTCAACACAAAATCACTAGACATCCACAGAAATAAGAAAATGTGATCCATAGTTAAGAAAAAGAAACTAGTGAATGGAAACTGAACCTGAGGTTATTAGTCACAAAGCCCCTTTAAATATCTTCTGTCTTTTTTTATTGATAATTTCTCTCTGGACCTGGAGATGGGTTGTGGCCCCTCTTGCTTCTCATTGCCATTTCCAGACCATTCTTCCTCCCTCCTCCCTTCATGCCCCTGGCTTGCAGTTGCCTTGACGTGTCTGCTGCTGGGGTGAGTAATGCCCCCTATACTCTGTATGGCTGTCCTCTGGAGACCTCCAGGTCACTTACCTCTCTTCCACACTGCTCGTGTCATAATTGTTGGTGATGTCAGTATCCATGTAGAAGATCTTTCCAGTGACCTGGCATTTCAGTTCCTTGACCTTCTCACCTCCAAATATTTTTTCTTCCATCACACCTCAGACACCCACTCCCTTGATCAGACCCTAAACCTTGTCATTGCCAACAAGTGCAGCCCTTCTAAAGACTTCCAAGCTCCTCCCTCAGACCACCACTGTTACCTTTCCACCCTTACTAACCTGACTCCAGCAACTTCTTCACCCCATCAGGCCTTCAGCCAGTGACCCTGTCCCTTATCCTTCTCATGTCCTCACTGCTCCCCTTACCCTCCTTAAATCTTGAAGAACACTCATAATCACTCCTTTGCAAACAACTTCACCTTCCCCAACCCTAACCCTGTTTAAACCCAAGCAGCTGAATGTGACTGGTAGGGCAGGGATACTCTGACTGGATTCCCTAAATTTATTCACTTAAACCTCATCCAAGGCCTTAGTATTGCCGGTATTCTTTTCCTGTATTTTCTGAGATCATCCTTTCTTCTCTTCTATGTTACTGTCTCACCTCTTTTCCTCCTACCTCAACAATGTCTCTCTCCTTGCTGTTGGTCCTTGCTGATTGTTTCTCTGAGAAGAGTGAAGCAATCAGAAGACGGTTCTGAGGCCAACCCCTCTCTCACTCAAGGACACACTCCAGCATGGCTTTATCTCTCCCCTGCATCCTCTATTTTTTCCCCCTCTCTACAAAACCATTTCTCACCACACACTAACATACTATAATAGTTCTGTAGCCATTTGATGTAAGTTATGAATCAAATATAAAAGGACGGAGGGAGCAGATTTGAGAAGCAGTTTTTGAGAAGCAGTTTTGATGTTGGAGAGAAGGCCCCGGGAGAGGAGAAGTGAGCCGTTCACCTCATAGTCTATAGCTGGCCTTGTGTCGGAAACAGAAAAGCTAAGCCCGGAGAGAAATGCAGAAATGCAGCCCCAGGAAGAGAGGAACCCAAGAAGCCTGAACCCTGGCAAATGTTGGCAGCTGTCTGGCTCCAACACATGGCAATTGACTTTGGTGAGGGAAGAAACTTATGCTTTGTGGCCTGGTAACTGTAAGCTTCTACCCCAAATAAATACCCTTTATAAAGACCAATCAATTACTGGTATATTTACAAAGGCACCCCTTTGACTGACTAATACATGTTCCTATCCTCAATGTTCTCCCTTGCCCTTAACCTCTCCTCCTAGCACCCCGATCTCTCCTTATGGCCAAGTTCCTCAGAAGACTGCCTAGCCTTCCATTTTCTCTCTTGAACCCACTCCGATTGGGCTCTCAACCCCACCGCACAGGAGTGGTAGCCATCCACCACCCACAGGTACAGCTTTTGCACCAGGTCCCTTCCAGTGGGCCAGTGCCTGTGCTGCACCCATCTTTAACATGGTGTGAGCACCACGGCCAGTGGACACATGGTCAGATCCATGCCCCTTTTCATTCTTACTCATCTTACTCTCTGATCTCTCAGCGGACATCATGGGTCACTCTGCTCTTCCTGGAATAATTTTCTCACTTAGCTCCCAGGACATCATGATCTCTTTGGGTTCTGCTATCTCCTTACTTACTCCTTGGTCTTCTTGGGTGGTTTTTCCCTATATGGGTGTGCCAAAGAG
>PVKH010021375.1:0-14345 GCA_004027955.1 Chaetophractus vellerosus | reverse complement strand
ACTCAAGAGGACAAACATTTATTCTAGAAGAAGAAACCAGCCTTAGCCACATTTTCCTCAATCCCTGATACATAGATGCTGGCCGGTGAGTGTAGGTGGAACGATAATCCTCTTGAGAAGGTACAGTGGGCTCTTACGTAGGTAGGTAGCGTAGGTAGCGCTGCTGCCCTCATGCATGGCTGCTGGCTGTGCCGCAGGCCATTTTGATAATGTCTGTGTGGCACCCTGCCATGGCCAGCAGGTCAGCTGCCCAGTCATGGGGGAAAAGTCATTCTCCCACCCACTTCCAACCCGAAACCATCCCCTTCCCTGGGCAAGGAGGAGGAAGCTTGAGAGGAATATGATTAGTGAAAATAATCGACTTCAAGCTGAGAAGTGAATAGACTGTTTAAGAGTCTTCCACATTCTTTCTTTCTACTGCCCTGCTGAAAGTAAATGGCAGGGGTTTGCTTTTCCTTCTCTTGTTAAGTTCAAGCGTGGGTTATGTGGCTTTCTGGGTGGGCGGTTTATTCTTTGGTAGAGGTTCAGCTTTAGTTCACTTCTTAGTACGAGAATACAGCACACTTCTGAATTAACATATACTCCCCTTAGCCACCCAGACTAAAAGGTTTATGCTCCAACTCAGTGACAAGAAGGAGCCACAGTGATATGCAAATCACTGTTTTCAGCAGCTGATTGATAAACTGGTGGATTAGGAACTTCTGCCTGGGCCCTTAGCTGGAAGGAAGTCTGTCCTGGCTTTCCCATGTGCTGGAAGCATCATCAGGTGCCTCTTAATCATCAGGCAAGGCAGCAACCCTGAACAGACAGTAACTCTGACTCATTTTATAACTTTTGCTTTTCCCTTAAACATGATGATATGGATCTACAAGCTCAGAGTTGAACAACCCTCTAAAGAAGGTTGGGAAACAGAGTTTATAATCTTGGACAAAGAAGGGCTGATGGCCACTGTTTCTCACTCTATGCCTGGGACATTTTTAAAGGACCAGCCTGGAAATCTGCTCTTTAAAGAAGTCTTCCCTATCAGAGTCGATGGACATTTTGGGTGGGCATTTTTATATTATCTTGCATTCTAGGTGTTTGTGAATATGTCAACTATATAAATACATGCATATGAAGTTCTGGAGGGAATCACTGTGTACTGTTTATCCTGGAACTCTTCACACAGTGCCTTGAATATGGTAGTTGTTTGATAAAATGTGTTGAAAGAACAAATAAAAAAGCTTGAATTTATAAAACTATGAAATTTCATAAATTCAAGCTTGTTAACATGTCATTAGGCAAATACATTTAAAAAATAAAATTGGGGCTGGGGGCTTCCTGATGTTTCTTTACAGATTAACTTCAAATGAAACACTTATGATCTTTGCCAGAGCCCTCTCCCTGACTAAAATTATTTGGCAATGGTTGAGGGTCAAAATTCTGTATTTTTAAGACATTAGCCAAATGTGTGATACACAGCCATGTTTGTAATTCACTGGTTTAGGATGTTGGACCTGGAATCAGAAACATTCAAATAATACAATAATCATAACAGCTAAAACTATGGATTACTCAGGTCAGAAACTGTTCTGATTGCTTATATATTTTAAGTCCTAATCCTCAAATCACCTGATGAGGTAGATGCTATTATTGTCTCCATTTACAGGTGAGGACACAGAGGCACAGAAATGTAACTTGTGTGGTGCAGCTGGACTTAGGAAAGTCTGTGCCTCTGTGTCCTCACCTGTAAATGGAGAGGCACAGAAATGTAACTTGTGCAGTACAGCAGGACTTTGCTAAGTGCCTGGGATTTGCCCTCAGGCAATCTGACTTTATAACTGGCTCTCAGCTATTACACTTCCTTTCCTTTCACTTCCACTTTTAGAGTTAGTGGTCTGAGCCCGTAGTTTACCTTTTCCTTCACCCCATACACCATTGAAATGACAATAAAAAGATGAAAGATGAGAAGAAAAGAGAAAGGAGACTTCCGTAATGTCAGTGGGAGGCGCTCCAGGGACCCACTTTGCAGCAAAACAGCCATAATGGGTGAAAATTATAAGAGAACAACAATTTTAGGTCTCTGGAATTTTTCTAAGGGTATACAGAAAATGAAAAACCATTTATTCAAGAAAGTCCACTAAATCTCTGTAAAGTACAACAAGAATCCGTGGCACTTGAGCCACAATCTGCTCCCGCCCTCCACACTCCTAGCTCAGCTTGGCGGAAGCTCCACTCCCCGTGGCTGTGACCCAGAAGATGGGGCTTCCTCTCTCCTCAGCTATGGGTCAAGGGATATGGTGTCTTACCAGAGGGGCAGCCTCCAGTATTTCTTCTCACAACCCCCATCTTCCTGCCAGCTCTAAGTTGTAGAGGCTAAATTCCTGGCAAGTGCGGCTGAGAGATCAAGGGGCTTGTTTCTTCCACCCAGCCCACACTCCCAGGGCTGATGCTCTACCTCAGGTAAGGTAGGCCAAGAACACGGGGGCCTCAACAGCCCTTACCTCAGCTCCCTTGCAAGGCGGAGCTTCTATACTGGAAGAGGCTCCGGCTCTAACACCCTGCTCTGTTCCTAAAGCAGGGGTGTTGTTCCCACAGAAGCCACGCATTACCCCCTCCAGCTCCAGAGCAGTGACTCAGAAATTTTGCCCAAGGGGAGTGACAGTCCATAAAAACAACTTAACAACAATTTAAATTCAACTTTAACGTAACTAAAGAATTAAAGTGTAACTACGTTTAGAGAGAACACATTTTAAAAAAAGTTCTGTTCACTTTTTAAAAATTTCACTTTATTTTCTCTTTCTATTCCTGGAGCACTCAAAAACTGACCACTTCCTTGAACCCAGTTTTTCTCCCTATCTATTTTTTTTCCCGCCTGCTTAAGTAATGTTCAGACAGTAGTTCAATCTTCTCATATTTAAAAGCCCCCCATCTTGAAGTCTCTCATATGCCTTGTAGTCAGTCTTTTTACCAGCACAACATCTCATTTGTGTTCAACTTTTAGTACTCACTTTTCATTATTCTGTTGGTTGGCCTGGCTTCGTTTAAGATTACATGAAGAGATGTGCCAAATGGCATGACCCATTATTAAGAGTCTAGAGTGTTCCAAGTTTTGAGACTTGCACCAAGTGTTTTCAGTATCGCTTACTGTTTTATGTGTATGCTTGTCAAAAGCAATTACTCCTGATTCAGCAAAATTCAATGCTTTCTAACAAATGATCAAGAGGGTAAACAACTCATTTACATGGGAAGGTTTATATTTTCAGAACTGCCTCAAGGGAACCTTTCCAAGAGGCCAGAAAGGAATTCAGCAAAAAGGAAACAGCAGGAGGATCCTGTATTTCTGTGCAATTCAGCAGTACTTGTTGCCAATACCAACATCATAACATTTCAGAGCTCAATTTTCCATATTTTGAAACCTCATACAGAGATTCCATCAAGCAAGTCAATCTGCTATCAAATGTGACTTTGTTAGTTGCTGAGCTTTCTATTTCATGGCACCTGAGCTAAGCAGCAGAAGCTTCAGTCCTGAGAATAAATCAGAAAGTTTGGGAACTTGCATCATTGCAATGGTCCTCAAACTTTTGCTTGCATCAGAATTGCCTGGAGGGCCTGTTAAAATGCAGATTGCTGGGCCCAGCCAGAGTTGCTGATTTGGTGCTTCTGGAATGGGGCCCAAGAATTGGCATTTCTCACAAGTTCCCTGGTGCTACTGGTCTCTGGACCTTTGAGAACCAATGCATTAACTCTTTAGGCCACGAGGGCCCAGTTTAATAAATAGATGGTTTGCTCACTTAAAAGTATCAAACTGGTTCTCAAATATCAAGGCATCCAAATATTAGCGACATGGTCTCTGAATCTTAAGGGGAGAAGAGGAAGGTAGAGTAGCTCTTGTTTTTCTAAATAAATATTTGGGTCCTTGTGAAAAATGACATGTCAGTGCAAAGGTGCAGATTACCTTTGACAGAGGTGCTGATTATTTCAGTGTCAACACCTTCTTTATCTGACACTGGAGTTAAGTGGGGGAGTGGAGACTCTGGGGTTCAATGTAGGTATATGCTTTAAGATTTCATGATTACAACATTCTAAGAACAGTGGCCTCTAACCATGTACCAGTCCTTACTGGAATTGTCCGGGGCTCACGGGGAGTGGCTCACAGGGAGCCAGTGTTGATTGACTCGAGGGGGATACTTCTCAATCACTTGGTTAGGCATCTGATTAGACAGATAGTTCTTAGGGCTTTAAGGTAAAATCTACTTGCTGATTTACAATTCAGCAAAATTACCAAAACGACCATACTTCAGATCGATTATTTCACACTTCATTGGTCTGGTAATTGTGCCAGTTATTAATAACACTAATTATTAACTACAAGTGAAAGCTATTATTATTACAGTATAAACAGGGACTATGCCAGGCATTGAAAATATTCAGCAAATCCAATGTACCAGAGGCTAATTGTTTTATATATACTTAAATGTTTTCTTTTTTCTGTATTATGTTGAAATGGGCAGAGCTTTTATTTTATTGATTTAGTCAAATTGGCTTTCAGCTGAATCATAACTGTTGGCACAGTTTTCCAGAAAGCTGAGATTTGCCTTATGAGAAGCCAAAGGCAACTCTAATTTTTGCTTAAAACATCACTCAAGGTGGGAGGAGGTTGTATGAGCTTTCTTTCCACAGACACTTAGGTTACAAGAGGAATACTAAGTCATCTGAACTGGGAATTTCAAGGAATGTAAAAGTGGAGTGTATTATTAAATTGATAATGGTATTTTGTTTTTATAAGTGTTTTTCATAGCATTTCAATAGCTTTTTGATCATTTGAACATTCCTGTAAAACTGCAATTCTCATTCCCATTTACAGTTAAGATAAATGAAGAAGTAACTTGATTCCATAGGCCCTAAAACAGCCACCTTCTAACAGAAAGAAAGTTCATTCTTACTTTATAGGTAACAATGTAATGGAAAGAATTGACTTTCTGGTCAAACACAGCTGGTTTGGATTCTAGTTCCTGTCCTTACTGGCTACAAAACACTGCCAAGTAAGGTTATTGTAAAGATGTGAAGATTAGAACACCATGTACATAATAAATAATTGAAGAATATCATTATTATTAGAGCATGTTGGGTGTTGAGAATCTAAACTGTAGTTTCTGTGAAGCAAAGAAATATGTCTCCCTTGCTCACTGTATCCCCAGAATCTAGCACAGTGCTTGGCACAGAGAAGGCATTAAACGAATATGTGTTGAATGAATGAATGTGCTATAAATAGCAGCTACTTATCATTTAATTAATCACATGGCTTGACATGGACATCCTTATTCAGGTTTTTAAAAAAAGCACAACAGGTCATCCTATGGCCTGATCCAATTTGCTTGGAAATAAAATCAGGTGATGATAGAGATTGCTTGCCTTTTGTGATACTCTCTCCCAAAGAAAGAGAATAATGGCAGTTTTTACTCAGAATCCTAGTGGATATGGAAATATAGGAACTTGGAGGGCAGGCTGCTCAGCTTTTACAGAAAACTCAGAGAGACCTTTAATTTTAGGACAGGAAGCAGTGGCCCGGGAAAGAGGGTTAATTGATATGGATTAGACTCTGTGCGAAGATTTCTCCAGCCCCAAGCACGCAGAGAATTCTGAGCTGTACAAAGGGGGAGGAAAATGTCTCTGGAAGACAGATTTTGGAATGTACCTGGTGCCACACCATTAAACTGGTGGCCAAAGTTGATCAAATATGGATTGAGTGTGTGGGCTTTGATGTCAGACAAATCTAGATTTGGATCCCAGCTCTCCTACTTTCCAGCTCTATAACCTTGGGCAAATTACCTAACCTTCCTGAGCCTCAATGTCCTCGTTCATGTAAAGAGGATAATAATAGAACCTAGATATCTAAAAGGGTTGTGGATATTAAATGTGGTTAATGCATGTAAAATGTTGGGCATTAGAGATAATACATTAAAAAAAGGTTTTGTTTACAATCAATCAGTATCCTGATTGGTACTGGCTGTTATCATTTTATGTTGGAAGTCAGAAAAGGTCCTGGGTAGAGCTCAGACTATAGGCTCTTCATTTGGTTGGATGAAGGAGAATTGATGGGTGTCAAAAGCAGAGGTAAGGACAACCTAAGCACATTTTAATCTATTTAACAATTTTTATTGGGGATAAATAACTCTGAAGGTGATGAATCTCAGTGGAAACTTTGCCATGGTTATTCTACCTGACAGGCTGGTATTATCTAGATTTTCACTGTTTTGCAAAATCAGGATTGGTTTGAAATGTTTGTTTCCTTGCATACCTTCACAATGACAACATAAGAAAAATGCCAGAATGTGCTCAGAAATAAATCTCCTGATGTTTTTCTGCAGACCAAGTTTACTATCACTGATAATGTTGCAATTTGTATTTTTTCACTTTCTCGGTTTTTTGACCCTAGGCAAACTTGTGAAGTGGGCAGAGTTTGTAAATTCTGATTTCCTCTCACTTCCTGGCATCTAGTGATCTCCTGGTGACTTTCTCTCCCCTTGTCCAATCTGCAGGAAATGTGAGCTGATAACCACATCCACACAAAGGTGTTAGTGATATGTATATTACTTCTCTCAAAGGACTCACAATTTGACACACACACACAAAATGTCTGGAGAAGCTAATCCTTATCTCAAAGTAAACTGTAACCAAATAGCAACCTGTTTAATGAGGGAATTTCAGGATTTCTATTACCTGGAAATGAGCATGTGCTGAGGTAGGAATAAGATATGAGTACCAGGGGAAAAAAAACTTGGATGGCTCTTCCCTCATCCCTATGTCTCTGCCATCCCCTATTTTATATGCTACTTTCATCCACTGGAGGGAAAATCCACAGACACACTGGGGTTGGGATGGTGGTGTGAACAAATATATTTAAGAAGCACTGATTTATATCCTTGCTCAGTCCAATGAATTAAAATGAAAAGATTGGGGTAGGGCACAGACAGGATCATTTTATATGAATGTAATGAATTTCTGTGCAGATTCTAAGAAATAATGGAACAAACAACTCCAAAACAAACACTATGGGTTAAGTTTTGAAACTAGTCATTTTCCTGGTCATTTGAAGTGGGTTGAATGTCTTTGGCCTAGGAGAACTTCAATTCTCAGGCAGAATTTCAAGGGAATTAATGCACTGTACAGTATACTGTATGAAGGCAGGGACCATACTTGTTTCCTATAAGGTTTACAATATCAGACGTAGTACCTGACACATAGTATGTGCTCACTAAAATTCATTGAATAAATGAATGAGTGAATGCTTTCTACAAACCTTGGTTATGATGATGACAGAGAGTGGTAGCCACAAAAAATGTTTTACTTGCATCATTGACTGTTGGCTCCAGGAACTGTCCCTCCGATCCATCACTGTGTTTTTGTGCTGAGGCCAAGCTTCCCAAGAGCTGCTCTTATCCAATGACTGAGCACAGAGCATGGGGTGGAGGGAGAAAAAGTACAAACAAAGGCCCATTCCTTTGAGTCACAAGACTCTTCAACAGATTCAAGGACTTCCCATTGGCTTGGCCAAACAATTCTTGAATCGAGCTGGAGTCTGAGACTATCCTCCCCAGTCCTCATCCTTCTCTCTTTCCTTCCACTGATGTCAGACCTACATCACCATCTTGAAGATTTACTTGCCTTCTCCTTCTTCTTCCCCCGGTAAAACTCTTAAAAGTCTAATTCTGCATTGGCATCTGCTTCTAGGCAGTCCAGAAATAATGCACAATAAATAGTGGTTAAATCACAGAGAGACATGAGAAGGTCTGCTTTATGAACAGTTTAAATGAAACCTGTGTTAGTCCAGCCCCACAAATTGCTTATTTATTTATTTATTTTTGAGGGTCCAAGGATCGAATGGGACCTTGTATGTGGGAAGCCAGCACTCAATCACTGAGCCGTATCAGCTCCCTGAGTTGGTATCTTAACTAGTTGTTTATTTTTTTGCTTTTAGGAGGCACCGGGAACCGAACCCAGGGCCTCTCATGTGGGAAGCAGGTGCTTAACTGCTTGAGCCACATCCACTCCCCTAAATTGATTTTTAAAAAGTAAGTAAAGACATTTTCATCAGATGAGCAAAACTCTTACTAGACTCACTCAAGTGTACTTAAGGACAACCGTTTTCCTTTGAAATAACCTCTCCCATAATCCTATCACAATAGACATAAAATGAGAAAGCTGTTGATCTGTATACAGATTGAGAAGCAACAAATAAACTTACAGCACCCCCAGAATTTCAGATTTAAATGAAAAGCCATCCGCCATGAGCTAAAAAAAAAAGTGGAGACATAATTACTTATGTGGGTTAAGCTTATTGCCTATTATCCCTTCATGGAATCCATTATCATCTGAGGTCTGGGCATTTGAACAATGGTTATTTTTACAGCTGGGTTATTTTTACACTCACTTTGGGTGATTTGTGACTTGGTGACACCTCACATGTCTAATACACCATAAGTAGAGAAAAATCTTTTGGAATTTGAATATATAGTTCATTTTGACTTTTAATCATATGTCTACATATACATATAAATATTATATGTATCAAGAATTATTGCTTGTGTACAGGCCTTATAGTCCCAATGTTTATTTCCAGACAAAATGCTTTGTACAGTACTGAGTGCAATATGTTCTTGTGAATTAGTATAATAATAAACTGATTCCTAATAGATTCAAATGGACTTTTTAGCATTTGTTTCAAGACATCTTCATCAGACTCAGTTGGTTAATAAAAAGTAATAACTGAAATGCAAAAGATGATATTCATTCTTGAACTCAAAAATGATTCTTTCCAGCAGGCAGGGGAAGGCCATTACCCAGAAGGCCTGTCTTTCTAGGTCCAAGTTGTTCCCAGTGATCTCTTAGCAGCCAGCAAGCACAGTCATGTACTGGAATAACATTTACTGGAATTGGATGGGGAGGCCTCCTTTTGGATGTCTCTCGGGTGATTCACGGGGACAATTTATAAAATTTTCACAGGGTTTCAAACTCTCCCTTGTTTTGAAAAATATTTGCATTTTACATACAGCACAGAAGAGGGCAAAGCAGGGACATGGATGATTCTGGTTCCAGTTCTTTGTCTCTGAATGGTGATTTCAATGCAGACCCTGGGATTGCTCAGGGTTTTTTTTCTTTATTTTTTTCATGTATCCCAAAAGAGCTAAAGGAAACACAACCTATCACCTGCTGTGAAGAATGATTAAGTGCTAGCTCTTTCCAAAGGTATTAACCACGTGACTCCTACACTTTGATGGTTAAAAAAAACTACGTGAGTTTCTTTTTATTGTGTGTGTGTGTGTGTGTGTGTGTGTTGGGCTTGGTCGGGTTTGCCCTCTGGCCTAGGTCTACACAGCTAGGCAGCCATGGACAACTTGCGTTTTTATTCTGCTTGAAGTGCTGCTGATAAAGCCACTTCAAGGGCTCAGGTGCTGACGAGCTGGGCGGTGTCAGCATCTGGGATGACAGTAGGACGTCTATCAAGTTACAGAGCTGCTTTCACTCCATACCCTGTAGCAGGGAAATGAAAGTAGTTCATTGTACTCTTCCTTGCCACTGCCAGTCCAAGCTCTTCTTCAAGCTACCTGATCAAATATTACTTCCGGGGAGTGGATGTAGCTCAAGTGGTTGAGTGCCTGCTTCTCATGAATGAGGCCCCGGGTTTGATCTCCAGTACCTCCTAAAAACAAAAGAAAATTACTTCTATATATGAACGTTTTAAGCGAAATTACTTAATGCCGTTACTACAAATTTGTTGAATTTATTTTTTCTTTTACATTTAAAGTTCACGAATTTAAAGAACTTATTTTAACAATTATATATGCCCATCCCCACCCCCAGCACAAACACATACTCACAAGCTACAAAAAGTTGGAATATAGAATAGGTCTTTATTTTATTCATATGTAATAATGAGCCTCAAGTTTTAGTGTACTTCAGAATCATAGGGTGGGGGTTGTTAAAAATATAGTCTACTAGCTCATATCCCAAAGGTCCTAAATCAGAATTTCTAGAAGTGGATGTCTATATCCTCTACACCAAAGCCTGAGCACAATCAATATACTAATTCTCCAACTTGGCCCCTACCCAGTAAAATAAGACTTTTTACCTACCTTTTAAAATTCTTTCTCTTACTACCTCACCCCCACTACAAACTATTTCCTTGAGTCCCGGAAGAATGTCTCATGTGCACAGATAGCTTAGCATTCTCTGGCTCCATGGTATTTCTCTTGCTTGCCTCAGCTGCTCTGGGTCAGATCTTGTCAAGGCCTCTGCAGTAAACACATGCTATAGCCGGTACCTGTACCTGTACCCAGAGCCTCCACTACTATCTTCCATTGCTGTCAAAGCCACTGTTGCTGGTGCCTCTCTCTGTAGAACCTGCCACACATCCATGTACAACAAAGCCTTGCCATGGAGAGTTACCAAACTGTTGGTACCCGCTCTGGGATTATGATATAATAGCAGATCTATATTTCCTATCTATATAATAAGAGTTCTACTATACAATTTATAAAATTCTTTCCTACTCTAAAATTCTGTATGTCTAGACAGCTATAATTTCCTGTAATTGTACCACATTGGATTATAGAAATATCCCACTGCAGCTGTTTTGCCTCATCTGATTTCCAAATCTGTCTGGTGGCAGCCAGTTTGGGAGGTGTTTGCCCCATGGGACAAAACTTAGCAGAAATAATGCCTGGGGGTGTGGCTAGGCCAGTTACAGGAAGTCCAAAGAGATGGATACACTAACCAGAGATGGGAGGGTGAAGCCCAGTAAGGAGCTTAAATGGTAAATGGGATAATGATGAACACAGGTTGAATGTATACCTAGTGGCAGGTATACACAGATATAAATGCAAACAGTAAAACCCATTTAAGAACCAAATGGATGTTAAGTATCCTAAACAAAAATGGAGAGTGTGGGTTGTATGAGGGTACCAGGGAAAGAAAGGCAAACTCAGAGTTGGCTGGCGATGACTTCTAATTCAGCCTTCTCCATAAGACACCACCTGCTGGTTGCTACCTCTCCCTACAGGCAGAGGGGATTTCAGCTTGTATTAAAAACCCACTCAGGCCTTGGACTAGTCTGGCCAAAGCATTCAGTAAAATGGATGGTTTGGGCCCACCAGAGGGTAGTGTCTAATATCAGGCTTGCTCTCTTTCCAGTATCTAGTGAGGTGGCAACTGAGAAGGCTAGGTCAAGTTGCAGTCATCTCCTCCTTACCTAGACATGTTTATTTAGTCCCTATGACTGCTCTTCCTCCTTAGGGTTCTGATTTTTACCTCCGTTCTTTGGAGCTTTGCCGGTTGACTTGATTGGGGGTCCTTGCCTAGTTTTGACCAACCTATTTTTCTTAGATCTAGAAGTTCTTACCTGCATCCCTACATATGAATTGGAGCTGAGCTTTATACCAGGTAGAACACTTGAAATCACTGTACTGATTGCTCCTCACTTGCCTTCAAAAATCACCCCAGCCCAGAATCCTACCACCATGCCCCACTTACCAGATCAAACAGCAATGCTGTCTGGAAACTCAGACTCAGTGCTTTGACCTGCTTCCTCTCCCGCTCCCCACCGCCCCCCTTTTTTGAGATACCAGGACTGGGAATTGAACCTGGGACCTCATATGTAGGAAGCCAGCACTCAACCACTGAGTCACATTGGCTCCTCTGAGTTGTTTTTTTCGTTCTTTAGCTTGTTGTTATTGTTGTTTTGTTTGTTTGAAGGAACTGAACCCGGGACCTCCCATGGGGGAAGCAGGCGCTTAACTGCTTGAACCACATCCATTCCCTCTCCCCCCCTTTTATGAGGGCCATTCCCATAGACAGGTTTGTTTTCTCCACCTTCCTCTATTTATCCACATTCTATGACTCCAGACAGGTCTGTGCAGGCAAGGTCTTGGAAAGCCTCATAGCTGAGTTCCTTAAGCAATAATACTGTGGTCACATGCTGTGTGGACTAATTAAATTCATGAATCATATGCTTAAAGCAATACTTTTGTGCTTTAGAGTTCCCAACATACTACCAAGAAGTCCTGTGTAGACTATAGGTGATGTGACCTTGAGCATAAGTAACCTATAGGTAATATGACTTCCACCATGGGAAATTATCGGAAAGCTACTAGATATCTGTGTAGATGCAACACCTACATCACCTTCACATTTAATTCACTGGAATAATTTTAAGGAAGTTCTCACGAATCATTTCTTTTGGCAAACCATCAGTTTGGAGCATTAGTTCTGTATCAACTATTGTGCTAGATTTGGGGATGCAGAAATGAATGAAAGACAGTTTCTGATGTGGAGGTCATTGCCCCCACCCTTAACCCTTTTTCACAGCTATATTATTCAAAAGACAAATAATTCAAATAGATGAAAGAAGTTACTGAACTTGCTTCCAATATCCTGTCAAGTTCATAAGAGTGGGAAGAGATTTATTTCTTATATCTGGGGATGGAATGAGTATCAGAAGTGAGGGGTTTGGACCACGACTTATGTTCAAGCACCAAGATCATTGCATTTTCTGGAGATGGTTTGTTATTAGAGACTAATTAGTTCTCTTGGAGAAAACTACTTCTCCTTCTGACATAATTGTGAAACCTGTCCAGGGGCCCTGTAAGACTAATATATCAGCGCCAATTCCTGTGGTTGGTTGACATGTGAAAGAACATCTCCAAGAAAAATAAGAGGAGTCCAGAGAAAGAGTAGAGTGGGAGTGGGGTGGCAGGGGTGTGAAGGTTGGAGGCTGGGGGGAGGGGGGTGAGAAGCTGTTAGCTTTTCATAAAAAACAAGCAGTGCTAGATTCTGCCAAAGCAGCTGCCCTGAATTTTCTCCTGTTTACGGTAAAATGGCAATGAAGGAAATTGTAGATTGGATATTGCCCAAGGAACAAGTTTTCTCAGAACCATAGTTCATAAAAACAAATTGACCTTAGGGCAAGTTAAGAGACAAGGAAAAGAAAAAAGTTCCTGTATGGGACACAAGGGAATGTTCTGTCAGATCAGGCTATATTGCTAGATCCACCACAGCTGTCTTGGTGGAATGCTCCTTGCCTTTGATCCTGAAGGATTGTGGTGGCCATGGCTACAAAGCTCCCACATGGCACTCCAGAGTCTCTTTTGGTAGCAAATCATGATCTCAGGAAAGACATGTTAAATGGATCAGAGATAAGACTGAGAACCAATGTGGCCAACACAGCTATGCAAGAGCAAAGTAGATTTGGGAAGTCAGTCTTACTGAGTTCCCATATTCTTAGTACCTCTGGGTATTTGTATTCTGCTCTTAATCCAAACTCTACAGCTGAGATGGCCCTCCTCAGTTGTCCATGGTTGCCTAGAACTGAAATTGGAGCTGTGTAGAACTAGGACATAGAGCAAATCATACCAAGCCCAACAGACAGACAGACACACACACACACACACACACACACACACACGAGAAAGAAACCCACAGATTTTTTTTAACCAACAAAGGGTAGGAGTCACATGGTCAATACCTTTGCAAACAGCTAGCACTTACTCATTCTTCAGAGCAGATGATGAGCTGAGTTTTCTTTACTTCTTTTAGGCTACACTTAAAACAAAACAAAACAAAGAACACCTGAGCAATATATCTAGGCAGAGCACAGATAGATGGGTGGTTGCACAATAAACTAAAGGATGTCTGGGTTGGTGTGGTAGGTGAGTGTACTGAGCTCAAAGTCAAAAGACCTAAGGACTAGTTTCAGTTGTGCTAAGAGAAGGTGATAAATCCGTTCATCTTAAAGCTCAATTCTATATTAGCAAAGCCAAAGAATTAAATTAGATCAGTACTTCTCAAAATACGAGGCACTATTTTTATAGATCCAGAATTTATCCCATGGTGAGAAATTTTCTCCTTTTGAATTCTCTTTCTTGTTACAAAGGAATGGGGAGAAAGAACAGGTCTCAGGCTCAGAATGTTCTCATACTGCAACAGCTAGGGCTCAGCAATGTTTTGTTTTCATTTTATTTATTTTAAGGCAAATCATCCAAGTTTCTTTCCATTTATGCTAATAAGACTTTCTTTTAAGATAAATATATTTTAGTGAAACAGATGGTTTGATTTAAAGCAATATGTCAAGAAAACAATAGAATGTGGTATGCAGGTATGATAAAAATTGCGAATGTGGTGCAGGCATATTTGAAGTTTAGGAAATACCAAACAAGTAAACACAAGGGTGCTTTTCATCCCTGTGCTTCTTTGATTTTGTAATGTGTCCTAGGAAATGGTATGGCCAACAGGAGAAAATAAATGCACCAGGATGATTTACTGACAATACACTATGGAAAAATTATCTATTAAGAAATTATCTGGAGCCG
>PVKH010021374.1:0-14345 GCA_004027955.1 Chaetophractus vellerosus | reverse complement strand
GCCCTGCCCGTGGCGGCTTTTGCCTGTCCGTGGCAGCTTTTTTTGCCCTGCCCACGGCGGCTCCGGCCCGCCCATGGCGGCTTGCCATTCTCAAGGCGGTCTGCCCGCTAGGAGAGGTCCCCGGGAACCGAACCCAGGGCCTCCCATGTGGTTTCCCAGCGAGCTCTTTATCCACTGAGCTATCTAGCCGGGCCCCCATAGTTCACTTTTTAACTACCTTTTGTTCCCCACTCACACAGATAAGGTGGTGAGAAAGAAACAAAAGTACTCTTGCAGGTTTCTATTTTCTTCATTCCTTCATTTGTTGCAGTAACAGAGGTTTGCTTCTTTCTTGTTTTGACTCTCCTCTGTAGGAGTCACTCAAATATTTGGAACATTGCAGGAAAATGGTACCTAGGAAATGTTATTGTTGAATCCTTAAAAGGCTTCATAGTTGATAGTGAGACTTTCATTTTTGTTCATATTCACAAGTAGTATAAGGATAGGAACTAATCATACTTTTAGCCATCTTTTTGTTCTTTGTTATAAAACTTAGGTGTATAACTTAGAAGTATCACTATTTCCTTTGCTTCTGAGAAAACCTGTTTCCAGCTTACATTATGTTTCAATACTTTAAAAAAAATGTTATAAATGTGGAAATAGATTTTATGGATAAACCCTGCCATTTCCTGTTGGAGAAGTGGCTGCCTCCCTCGACGAATGAACCCGCTTCTTTTCCATGGGGCTGAGGTAACACAAATATGTGAAATATTTACCCACTCCACCTCAACCTCATTTCCAATATTTTGAAATATTGCCTAAAACATTAGGGTTTGTTATCAAAAATGTCAATAGGCAGCCCCCTCACGCTGTGTAATATGCAATTTAATCTAAAAGGTTATATGTGGAGCTTTATATTCATGGTGCATCCTGTGTTGTCTATTTTTATAGTGCACTTCAGGTGATTCTTAAATTCTTTGACTTTTGAATCTTTTTGTTTTCTTTGCTGAGTTTGAGGACATATGCCAGGAAAAAAACAACTGGGTGATAAAACATCTGGACAAAACGTCAGAGAAACAAAGTGAGACCTAGGTGAAAAGTGAATTAACCCCAAAAGCCCAAGAATAAGGAATTCTTTGTTTTGATCTGAGAAAGAAAACCCCACTGTGTTGGACTAGTTTCTCCCTAGCGTTTTGATTGCATCTGGCACATTTGATATCTTGACCCATTCAGCCTGAGCTATCTTGCTGCCTTTGCCTCCAAGTTGTAAAGTCTTGGTGAATTAAAGCTCTTTTACTCCTTTCTGATGAAAATATTAACATTTTCAGATTTGTGACTAGTGGATCTATTCAGGTCTAAGGAAACCTTTCAGTAAGGAGCAACATGAGTCTTCATCTGAGGGATGCGTAGGCCATCACTGCCTGAGAGATTTGGATCCTGTGGTAATTTTTTTCATTATGAGCCTATACCAGTGTTATTTAATGCAACCAAGTTTTGAATGCTGGTAGAGAACACAGTTAAGGTCATGGTGTGAAAGGACTTTGATGTCCTGCAGAAGGCTGATTTCCCCCTAATATGCATGAAAAGCTTGTGCAGTAGAGCTCTTGGGAGATGAATATTTGTTCGTGTAGATTACAATAGCAGGTATAACCTGTGAGTGATGTGAAATGTCAGGCAGAATATGGATTTAGAGGAAAAGGGAGAATAACTAGTATGAAAAAAATTAGCCATAGAAACCATAAATACAAGGCCAAGAATATTTCTGCAAATATGTCACCTGGGTTTCACTGGAATGACTGGCAGATACTTTAGCAGATCCAGCCATAGAGAATTTCAGATATTTTAAAAATTTAAACTGATTTCCTTACAGATTTCAAACCCCTTTCAAACTGTTTTTTGCATACATGGAAATTCTACTCTTTCCTTAGATTTAAGGTTGAAATAATGAGTGGAGGCTATTTATTCCCTGGATATCTTTTTAACTATCATGAAGAAATGTGTACTGATGGTTTGGGCCACCATCCTTGTGCCATCTTTCATAGTGACTTATTGAGATGGGTTTGCTGTTCATTTTGTTTATTTATACAAGGAGAAAACTTTCAAGTTCAAAACAGTTTTTTTTGTTTCCACTTTTTAAATTTTTTAAAAGACACTTCGATTATATGAATGTTACAGAGAATATATAGGGGATTCCCATATGTTCCACCCCAACACCTCCCAAATTTTTCCACATTAGCAACATCTTTCATCAGTGTGTTACATTCATTGCAATTGATAAACACATTTTGGAGCATTGCCACTAAGCATAGATTATAGTTTACATGGTAGTTTACACACACTCCCATTTGACTATAAGTTAGGGCCAGATATAAAATGGCCTGTATTTGTCATTGTAATGTCATTCAGGATATTCCCATGTCCTGAAAATGCCCCCCCTATTATACCTGTTTTCCCCTTTCCTAACCTCAGAACATCCATGGGTCACTGCCTCCACAACAATGGTATTTCTTCCATTTTTATCTCCTCCTTACTCTGACTTCTCACTCTGTCCAAATTTCCTTGGCCTGCAAAGACTCCTGTCTTATTCGAGTAAGGCTCCCTCCCTCGCCCTAATTCAGTTTTGGCCTCATCTTAATAAAACCTTCAAAGATCCTATTTGCAAATGGGTTTCTATCCACAGGACCAGGGATTTAGGACTTGAACATGTCTTCATGGGGACATGAATTAATCCATAACACACAGTCGTCTGAAGATAGGTTGGGGTGATGGTGAGCTTGGAAAACAGGGAAGGAGGCCACTCAGCTGCCGTGGAGTGGGAGAGGCAGCAGAATTAGACCACGGTTAGAGCGTGCAGGATGTGTAAAAAGATTTTTCACTTTATCCTAGAGCAGTAGGAAGTCGTTCTGTTTGGTAAAATGCCTGATAACACAGCCTTTCTGAGCCTGCCAAAGCACCATTTCATTGTGGAACCTCATAATGGGGTAGAGAAAGAGCTCATTTGGGATTTTTTTTTTTAAACCTAAAGTTATTTTTGCATGCCAAAGTTTTGTAACAATCTGACCCCTAGTTGACACTAAACTGCATGGTTTGTGACTGTTTTGATTCTTCATTTTTAATTTAGTGGCATCAGGTATAACCTTGGCAAATTCTGTCTTCTTGGTATTTATTAGAGCACATCACAAAGAGTAACCCAACATATTTTATTATACCTTTAACCCAGAACCTTATTGCATAATGAGTTAAAATCTATGCTTGATTTGAAACTCTAAGGATGAAATAATATATTGCCTGGATTATTTTAGTCATCATAAGAAGTGATTAATATTTCATAGATGGTCATCTGCCACTGGTTATTTAAAAAGTGAACTGCAGTGAAGTTTTAGTCCTGGAATAGGATTCAAGTTACATCTTCGTGGGGGAGGCAACTATAGAACTTTATAACAGCTCCACTTTCCATGTGACTTACAGGCTTGAGCTTTATACATTTTTTATTAGTGTCAGAGGGGGTTGGTTTATCATAAGGAAAGAATAGGACATTTTTCTATGAAAATAAAAATGCTGTTTAGTATGTTTTTTTCACCCCCTCTCCCCCAAATAAGTTTGGTGCTTAATCAGGGTTCCAGATGTGTGTATGTATTTATTTATTTGAATATTTATAGTTTTCTTTGTCAAGCAGTTTGCCTCCCTGGGTGCATTCCAGAAATTTTCAAAACATACATGGCAAAGCCACAAAGATCAAAGATCTGTGTCTTAAGAACTCTCTGCAGCACTTTAGGCCAGTCCCTAAAATGATTTATAGTAAAAGAACAGAATAAGGACTCCTATTGTCCAAGCCATGTTTGGAGAAATGTTCCAGGTAGGCATTGAAATAACTGGCAGGAAATTGCCAGTTATAACCATCCAAACTGGAGTTTTTCCCTTCTGCTGGTGAGGGGGATTTCTCTACCCCTCTTGAATATTAATTCTACCACATAGAATTTTAAAAACTACTTCATTAAAAGTTTGGATTTCATTTTTGAATTATGTAACATCTATCATGTAAATGAGAAACAGCCAGGTTTTTTGCAGCCACTGTGACTAATATCTATCAGTGGTTATTCTCTTGCTTTGATGCCTTCCTGCAGATCTTTTCTTCTTGCTGGGATTTGGGGTGAGAGGATTGGGGGAACAGGGCAGGTAGGTGCGTGAAGTGAGAGCAGTGACAAGAAACCGTTTCCACCTACCTTCACGTCTGTCTTGAATGATCCACACTATATTCTCCACAGAGAAGGGCATGGAAAGTATAATTTGAGCTTGCTTTTCTTCATCCATAGCCCAACTCTGGGTTTTACCTTTCAAGAAATATGCACTGCTTTCCACTTAAAAGTGGGAACCTTTTTGCAATAGCAGCAACACAGTTTCAGTGACATGCAGTGTAAAACTCTTAAGATGTTTTCAGGTCACGTATTTGGCAGCCACACTCCTGAGGCACTCCCCATGACTCATTCCATTTTAAGATGTTTAAAAAAAAATTATTGTGGTAGTGTGTGTGTGTGTGTGTGTGTATAATTTATTATTTTAACCATTTTTAAGTGCACTCTTCGGTGGTATTAATTACATTTACTATGTTGTGCTACCATCACCACCATCCATCACTAAAACTTTTCATCACCCCAAATAGAAACTATGGACCCATTAAGCAGTAACTCTCCATTCCCCCCACCCTCAGTCCCTGGTAACCTTTAATCTACTGTCTATGAAATTTTTTTTCTAAATATTCCATATAAGTAGAATCATACAATATTTCTCATTTTGTGCCTGGTTTATTTCACTTAGGATAATGTTTTCAAGATTCATCCATGTTGTCTCATGTATCAAAATTTCATCCCTTTTTAGGACTGGAAAATATCCCATTGTCTGTATACACCACACTTTATCAGTTTCTGTGTTGATGGACACTTGGGTTGTTTCCAGTTTTTGGCTATTGTGTATAATGCTGCTGTGAACATTGGTATACACATATCTGTTTGAGTCCGTATTTTCAATTCTTTCTGCTATATACCTAAGAGTAGAATTGCTAGATCTTATGGCAATTCTATGTTTAACTTTTTGAGGAACCACCAAACTGTTCTCCATAATAGCTGCACAATTTTATATTCCAGCCAGCAATTCTCCATCCCTGTTTTGGGATGGGGGCATGTTGACCACCCTTAGGTGACAGAGTAGAAAGAAGTTGCCCTCAGGCTAGATGAATTTAGCTCCAAAAGCTACAGAATTTTCCATTTTCTCCATGTTTAAAAATTTGTAAATGAATATTTTGGCTTTGCATTTGAGGCTGGACATCCTGAGGAATGCAGCCTTCAGTTATATCTGATCAATAACTTTAAGACTGTAACTTAACTTAGGCTTTCTTAACTGCCAGTTCATGCTGGAGTGCCCTCAGAATGCTACTGTGTGCCCAGAGTTGCCTGGGCTCGTTTGTTTGTTTGTTTGTTTGTTTGTTTGTTTTAATTTGGGGTCTCCGTTCTCAATAATAATAACCTTGCTATACCTTAAATATTTATAAAAGTATTGTCATTTTTCCATTTAATGAATCTGTTTTGCTTTTGCTCAATGTGTATTAAAAATAGATTGAAATTTAAGTAGAGACAGATACTGCTTTTATGACTTGATGTTTAAAATTCTTTCAGTTCTGAAAAACAGCTGGGGTATTTTTGAAATATAATTTTTCTATTTTATATGAAGTTAGAAGATAAGAGATGGTTTCAGGCTGCTGTTTATAAGCACATTCCTGCAATTACACATAGTAGATACGGGTAGTTTTTATTACTAATAAATGAAAAGCCAAATTGAATATAGTTGTTATCACATTTTCTCAAACACTGGTTTTTAGAATGCTAGTAATAGCTTGATTTTTTATAGGAGAATTATGGGTATTAGGATTTTACCTGATTCTGAAATGTAGGGTTCAGGGAAAGAAAGTAGTGTTGAATTTGTAAAATTTTTATGTTCCTCAACTTTTTTTGGTTTTGATATCATTGTTCCCTTTTACTTTGGATCTTTAGACAAGGGTCTAAATTAAAAATCACATAAATAAAAATAAAAGTAATTTAAAGTTTTGTAATGGTCAGAGTTATGATGGTGTCTAGTGGTGAATGCTTAAGTGGTAAATGAAATAAGTGAATGAGTTGAGACTGCCTTTGATCTCTATTAACCTCCATCAAGGCTTATTCATAGGTTTTCAAACAGCTTCTGACATAATGGAGAAAATATTTAATGAATTATTTTTTTATTGACTTTTACAAACAGATGAAAACAGGTGCTGTTTGTTGTCTTCAATAGCATGAATCTCTGGAGACAGGACCCTCTCAATTCTAGACTAATCATTTTGGGGTCTATTTTGTCCTCCAAGTTCAGGCATAACCACACCAGTCGCTGACATTCTATAAGTGAGGTTCCAAGCTGGTGGGAGTAATCCCTGGCTTGGCTTTCCCTTTGGCGTTTGGTACTGCCTCCCAATGCCCACCCCTCCCCCCACAGACTTGCTTAGCAAGTCCTTGACTTCTACCATCCAAGCATCAGGCTCCTTTTCCATCTTTTAAATGGCTCCTAGAATCACACTTTCCTCAGTATATGTTCTAGATGTTCTTTCCTAGAATAATCTGTCTGTGGTATTGTCCTTTAAAGTCAAGACCAGCCATTCTCCACCTCCCTTGATCCCCTTTTTATTTGTTTGTTGATTTTAAGAAGGTACCTGGGATTGAACCCGGGACCTTGTACATGCGAAGCAGGTGCTCAACTACTGAGCTACATCTGCTCCCCTTGATTCACTTTTATAGTTATTTTTGCTTTTCATTCCAAGAAACTCCTCCCAGGAAGTACAGATAATGTTCATACATCAGTGTCTTTTTCCATTCAGATCCACTTTTAAAGGTTTTCTTACTGTGTTTTTTCTTTATCTTTTCTCCATTCTCTGTTAGCTTTCCATTCTTAGGTTATATAATAAGCACACAGAGGGCAAGGACTATTAGTGCCTTCCGCGGGCTCTTAATCATGCTTTTGGGTGTTGATGACCAAACACAGTACTACTTATTGAGTTCTGATGGGCCTGTTTCCTAACTTGTAGAGAGTGGGAGGCTTTGATGAATCAGTGAGCTGTGTTAGCCATGGGGTTGAATTCCATTTATATTGGTCTTTTATGTCTTAACTGGAACATAGTTTGAAGGTGGTAAGGAGTGGGCAAGGGGGTGTATTCGTTTCCTTGGAGTGCCACAACAAAGTACCACAAACACTGTGGCTTACAACAATAGAAATTTGTTCTCTCACAGTCCCGGAGGCTAGAAGTCTGAAACCAGGGTGTCAGCAGGGCTGTGCTCTCTCTATGAAGGCTCTAGAGAAGAACCCTTCCTTGCCTTTTTCCAGCTTCTAGTTGTTTCCCGCGGTACTTGTCATTCCTTGGCTTGTAGCTGCATCCCTCTAATCTCTGCCTCTACTGTCAAATGGCCTTGTTCCCTGAGTTTGTATTCTGTGTCTCTGTACCCAAGTCTCCTCTCCTTTCTCTTATAAAGACACCAGTCGTTGGATTTGGGGCCAATTGGATTTATCCAGTATGACCTCATCTTAATGCCAACTTCGATCACATCTGCAAGACCCTGTTTCCAAATAAGGTCACATTGACAGGGACCAGGAATTAGGACTTGAACATATCTTTTGGGGGACTCAGTTCAGCCCATTACAGGTGGTGACAAGAAAATGATTGTGTAAAGTATTTTTGAGAAAAGGAAGTTGTTATTGCTTTTACTAAAGGTAAACCAATGTTTTGTAGACTGAACTGTGTTACACACTTGCTCCTCTCACCTTTACTCTGTGTACATGTGTGTGTACAGCTGTGATGGGTGGCATTTGTGTCCCTTTGACACTACTCCCTGACATCAGCAAGCAGGCTTTCCTTCTCTTATTACAAACCCTCAGACATTCTTCATTTTCATTTCACCTTGCTTTCCTTTGCTTACAAAGAGAAAATTCTCCTTTGTGGGGGTACTAATTGGGACTTTGGAATGTCCTGGTCCTCACAAATGCCATTACTCTCTTGTCTTCCTGGCCACATGGTGACAGAGCAGCTGCCACAGCATACCCCTCATCTCTGTCCCCAGCACATTGGGTTCTAGGTATATGTGTGGAGTCAAACACTGATATAGATAGCAGCTTTTAAATAATGAGGCCAAGAGAAGATGGGTGTGTTGAGTAGAGAGGATCCTGAGGGAAGTATAGCTGTAAAGTTTGAATCCTTTATTTTCTTGAGTCAATAAATCATATGAGGTTGCTTCAAGCTGCTCAAGTTATTAAATAGCAGGGAGTACTTGGGTACCCTGGGACAGTTTGGCAACACTTCCTGGAAACAAGCAGCCAGTGCGGGTCCTGTGCACGGAGTGCAGGTTTCCTTGTAGCTGTCTCTACTCGTCACCTTTCCTTGGCATGCTTCCTCTTTTTTAATCCTACACTTGAAAATTAGATCAAATGCAAACCCTGTTTAGATTTATTTACAGTTGCTTAACTACTTTCCTGTTTTTTTTTTGACAGGCTTGGCATAAGAAGTCTTTTTCAAGTAGTAAATTAATTTAGGTAGTGAGCATCCCACCTGAATTTTGTTACATGCTGGCAATTTAGATAAATGGATATTATAATCTCAGTACATTTCTGCCCAACACTACTGTACTGATTTGCAAGAGTCTAAAAAAGTGATAATATTCTGTCAGTTTGAGGCCTAGAAGAAGATGAAGGAAAAAAACAGGGCACATTTGCTTATTTGTATTTATAGGATGCCTGGGAAAGCTAGAAATGCTGTATGGCAGTTTACATGGCTAAATACACATGAAGAAAGATAAGAGACCCAAAGACGTTTCTTTGTAGGAATATGGGAGAAGAGACAGCCCAGATCAGTAATTGTCAGCTGTGTTGGAGATACATTATCCATCTCAACCAAAGATTTTTTTTTCCCCTTAAACTCACCATTTCCTTGAAGAATGCAGTCTGTTTTTAATGACTTTATTGATTTGACGATTGGGTTACAATGTACTTTATTTACTGCTGAAATGTTTTGTTCCTGTCAGCACTTAATGGGAATAAATCTACTTTTTGGCACCACTTTGATAGACTGTAAAGCTGCTTATATTTGCAGGAAATTTTGTTTTGCCATGGTATGTTTATGTTATGTACAGACTCAGTGTGACTTTTCTTCCCTCTCCAAATCATTTAATGTCATAACTCAACTGAGAAATAGACACATGCAGGGAAATTATCAATGTGTACCTTTCAGACAGCATAAAACAAAATGAGTTTTATGTCTGAGGGATCACAAAAGTAGATTTAATATTCATAATTAAAGTTGATTCTTAGTGCTTTAACTTTTGCTACTGTGTTAAGTCTTTGCAGTTTTTGGTTTATAGTCTATATATTTTTTTGAGATAGTAGCTATATATCCCACTCTCTGCATATGAATTTAAATTTTACATCCAACAAGATCCATTAAAAATTTGTTATCCCCTATTACAGTTTATGAGCAAAGTTAAAATAAATTTTGCTAGTAAATTTTCCATAACATTTTTTTAAACCTTTTCATGAAAACAATGCCATATATATTTAGCTTTAATCCATTAGCATAAACATAGTTTTTTGGAACTGATATAGATAGCAGCTTTTAAAAAATACTTTCATGAAACATTTCTTTCCCTCCCAAAAAATGTTACTTAGTACATAGTTTCTTCTTAAATAAAGAGAAATAAAATTAAAATTTTAATTTTATTTTTAAATTCATGATAAAACTAGTGACAATCTAGCATTTAGCCAGGTTAGGAACACCCTTTTGAAAAGAGAGGCAAATAAAATCATCAACAGCATCTACAGTATTACACCATAAAGCCCATTTTCAGCCAGCTCCTCACTCTCTAAATCAGATTTGAATCAACAATGAAGTACAAAAATCATGCATTTTAAAAATAGCAACATTAGTGAAACTATGAAAGTGCTTATAGTGCTAGTGTAGGCAAAAAAATAGCAAATACAGAGTGATGTCGTTTTTCTTGATTCTTTCTCCTTAAGAAATGAACTGGCAGGAAGGTAATAGAGTCCTTCTGAGAAATGTGATTAGAAGTCTTTGGGAATTATCAGCCGAATGTAAAATGGATCTCTAGGTTTTCATAGGGGGTTGTTATAAAGAGACATTTAATTTAAAGGAGCCAAGTTGATAAGATGGGCTCAGGGCACCAAAAATGTGGAATGGGTTTTTGCTAGACAGACAGGTTGTAGGATCGAGGTTTTTTATAGTGGCTAAGCATCTGCCCCTAGAGAAATGGCCACAGCCTGACTTTGCTACCGGGTAGAACGTGGGCTCCGAGTGTGTTACTCTTTTCCCTGCTCAGAGTGAATAAACATTTTGAGTAGGTGTGGTCACCTACCCAGCGCTTTACTTTTTCATTTGGGGAAGAAAAGAGTTGCATAGCTGCAGTATTCACAGAGCCAACAAGAACCTGCAAACCCCCATGTGGACCGGAGCAGCTGAATACATTCTGAATCATGCAATTGAGCAGTCGACTAAGTGAGGAAGAAAAGAATATCACACACGGAGGTTTGATGTCTTTTTATGGAAGAACAAAAGCATTTCGATTCTTTCACTTTGACTTTAGCCTACCCATTGTGTGGCAGAGGAGGTTTAATGAATCATTGTTTAACTAAGATACTGCCAAGTATTTGACCGTTAAATAGTCTCCAATGTGTGTATAATTCTTCTCTGACAGACTCTTATTTGTCTGTGATTAATTGGCATTGAATTGTTATTTAATTACCTCCAAAGAAATCTAAGAACAGTTTGTGTTCTGATTAAGTTATTTATTGTAGTAACATGCATGGTGCCGGCTAAGTGAGCTCAGCTCTTATTGCACCTGACAAGGCCAACCTGGGTGGTTGCTCAACACTCATAGAAGGTCCTAAATATAAAAAACCCATACGGAATCTGGATTTTAACTTAAAAAAAAAAATACAAATGTTTTGGTAACAACCTCAAAGCATGTCTGGAAAGCTTTTTTTGTTATGCCAGAATTCATTTTAAGCTATTTATTGGACTGTTAAAAATTCTAAGGAAGTGGATTAAAGACTGAAGTCTTTCCTCAGTTCACAACTGAAGCATGTTACACACTTACATACATCTGAGACATCCAGGTGAGAGAACCACCACCCAGGTGCATTGGAAATAAAAAGTAAGGGAGAGACACAGCAACTGTTGCGGGCTCTGGTTTCGAAGTTGGCTGTCCTCAGAGAGGAACTGACACCGTGAAAGGAGGGGAGAGTACTGTAGGAGGGGGGAAAGGGGGAACCTCAAGAAGGGAAATCTTTATTTGGGGAATGGGAATGGTAGCAGGAATGAAAGAGATAGGTGTTAAAAGAGAAAAAACGTGTATTATATTCCATAAACCAGCATATATGAATATTTTTAAAAGGGTAATTAGAAGTGTTGGCTTGCACAGCGGAAGTCAAGAAGAGTGTGGATTGGGGAAAAGCTAGTTATTGGTTTTAGAAAGTAGGTGACTGGTGAATATGATGGTGTGGTGAGGAGCAGAAAGCAGACTATAAAGATTTGTGGAATGTTTGAATAGGTTGTGATTCCATGTAAGAAAAAGATGATTTGACTAAGGCATAATGTGTAACCAGATCTTTTTATAACTTTCAGGACAAGTAGAATTCCAACACTTATAGCAGTGTTTTCAGTTATAAATTTTATCTGAAATGTTAACATAAATAATGTAGTAACTGAAAATGATTTTTTCCTCTGCATCTTAATGGTGTACTAAAGGTCCTTGCATTTACATTTAACGCAGCCCAGCCAGTTTTGTCTAACAGCTTTTGGTGGTTCCCAGATATTAAAATGAAGTGCTGGAGATAGAACTAACGATCAGATTTGGGTGTTGGTTGATCCCTTTCCAGCACAGCTTAGGTTACTTTACATAGGGTGGGTAGTGGGAGGGCCCACTGTCTTCACGTTCCTACATGTTCTCACATCAAATGTTTGCTGTCATATTTTTGAGCATTGCATGCACTCATACGTCTATTGGAGATAGAGTTGATTTTGCTGCTGAACGGTAAATTCCAGTAATCTCTGCTATCAAGTCTGATACTTTGTGTAAGTGCAAACTGATTTCTTAGATGAATGCTTTATAAATAGGTACTGCTGCTGTCACCTCTGTAGGAACACATCTTGATGTGAGAAATGAAATAGAAACTTTATATTTAGTTACCATTTTTCCTGAAAGACGGTTGAGGTGTACTGGGCGGGGGTGGGGGAGTGTCCTTGGGACAAAAGTGGTGCATCCCTTTGGGTGGGAAAGGTCAAGTGCTTGGTGGTTTCCTGTTGTCTTAGGATCCAAGGTTCTTAACCAGGGCTCCCTGGCCACTCTACTTCCGGTGGCCCATGGCTTTAAATTCCCTTGAAAGCATGTGCATAATGTGCATACGGACATTTTCCATTGGAAAGGCTCCACAGCATTCACCAGACTCAAAATGCTGAAGACCCACCATCTTGGAGATTCTCCTCGTTGCTGTCTGCCGCCCCGCACTTCCCTGACAGTGTAAGGTGGATAGAACAGTTCCACTCCTGAGTGATAGCTCCGTGTGAGATCTGTGGGTAAACAGTGGCCTGGTCTATCTTCCCAACTTTCTGCATTTTACTGTTTAGGAAATCACTTTACGGCTATAGCAAAGCGCTATGACTGCCTCTGCAAAGTAGTTTCCTGGGGCAATTTATGAGGTGGATCCATTCCTTCAAGGTTAATTCCCTGTGCTACTTCCTGGCAATAAGTGACTTGACTTGCTCAGGGTTATACAACATGTTATGGCTTGGAATGGGATAGAAGTTAAGCCCCTGGACTTTCTAATCAATTATGCCCTTTATTAGATCATATTTTCTCATTCATTCTTTCATTCATTTCTTAATACATCCAGTCTACAGTAATTTATGTAATTTAATTTTGAGGTGGGGTTATTTAAAACGTTTTACTTTAATTATAGTTAGCCAAGAGAGAATTCCTGAAACACTTCTAATCAGGGATGATTGTCAAAATACTTAACATCCATTACAGCAGGCATTAGCCAAAGAGACCGGGCCTGTGTTGTCTGTCAGTGGCTGGTTTGGCCATAGCAGTTCATACCAGTGTAAGTCCAGCCCTGCCTAGAACTCTACACGCTCATCCTTGTAGTAGATACTTTCATAAAGCTTTTAAATGTGTCCAGTAAAGTAGCTTCATGTCATAGATGCTTTGAATCTATATAACCCTGGGTGTGAGTCCTGGCCCAGCTCTTTTACAGCGATGTGTCCTTGGGTTAATTTCTTACTGTCTCTAAGCCTCAGCTGCCTCTACTTTTCATTGGGGATAATCTCATGGTTTTGAGAGGATGCTTATGCTGTGATTAACAAACTTTGTGTGACTCTAAACTCAATATGTGGTCAAGTGGTGGTATATTAGTAGGTCGGGAAAGCCAAGCACAAGTGACCCAAAACAACCATGAGAAAAACTCTTGCCCATATCTCTGGTGTGTAGTAAAGGCACATTGATGAGTCAGTGTGGGGGCTTGTCTGTGTACACAGGCTGAGACTGAGTTGATATTCCTTGGCCATCTTCTCTGGAACTCCTCAGACCTTCTCCAGCCTAGGTCTGATGGGCAAAGTGTGTCCCCACTTCAATTGACCACCTCCTCAAAACTTCTTCCTTACAAACATGGCTTTGAAGATAACACTGGTAAAAGACAGAAGTTAATCTCTTTCTGACAAAAGGGACTTTTCAGTGAAGACCTTTCAACACTTTTTCTACTCCCTCTCCATACCACTTTTCTCTCATACCTCAGCACACCTTAGGTTATGCTCTTTCCATCTACTAGGCAAATATTTGTCATCCCTTTGCCACCTCTTCGTCCTCACAGATGTCATTCCTCCCAACTGGACTAACTCTGCATTCTCCATCAACCCATTCTTTGCCCTCCTCCTAAATTCTCAGGCCCTGTGTCTGCCATGAAAACGTCTCAGGCTAACCTGCCTAACCTCTGTAATTATACTGTCTGGTAATACTCCTCCTGCTGTTGCCACTCTTATTGCCACCTCCCTTGTTTCCTGGAACGGCCTGTCTAGACAGCTGTGTGATCACTGCTTTCTTGTTTCTGCCCCCTGGGTGTGTGCTCAAGTCACTCTATGTCACTGTATATACTGTATTCATTTATGTGTATTCTAGTCCCCTGCCACCAACAATAGATTGTAAAGCGCCCAGATAGACACCACACAATTAGTTGGATCAAATTTAAAATTTTTGAATAGCATGTTCTGACAAGGGGTTAAAGGTGTTTTCCCT
>PVKH010021373.1:0-14346 GCA_004027955.1 Chaetophractus vellerosus | reverse complement strand
TTTTTTTACATAGAGTTGTTCATAGTATTCTCTTATGATCTGTCTTATTTCTGCGGGGTCAGTGGTAAAGTCACCCCTCTCATTTCTAATTTTATTTATTTGTGTATTCTCTCTTTTTTTCTTTGTCAGTCTAGCTAAGGGTTCGTCAAATTTGTTGATCTCAAAGAACCAAATTTTGGTTTTGTTGATTCTTTCTATTGTTTTTTGGTTCTTGATTTCATGTATTTCTGCTTTAATGTAAGCATTGAGGGCTATAAATTTCCCTCTCAGCACTGCCTTTGAGGTGTCCCATAGGTTTTGATATGTTGTGTTCTAATTTTCATTCATCTCAAGATATTTGTTGAATTCTCTTGCAATTTCTTCTTTGACCCACTGATTGTTTAGGAGCGTGTTGTTTAATCTCCATATATTTATGAATTTTCCCCTTTTCTGTCCACTATTGATTTCCAGCTTCATTTTGTTATGATCAGAGAAAGTGTTTTGTATAATTTCAATCTTTTTAAATTTATTGAGACTTATCTTGTGACCCAACATATGGTCTATCTTGGAGAAGGGTCCATGAGCCCTTGAAAAGAATGTATATCCTGCTGTTTTGGGGTTCTCTGTTTCTTTATTTATCCTCTGTCCAGATGTTCTATCCAATACTGAGAGTGGTGTATTGAAGTCTCCAACTATTATTGTAGAGATATCTATTTCTCCCTTCAGCTTTGCCAACGTGTGCCTCACGTATTTTAGGGAACTGAGGTTAGGTGCGTAAATATTTAGAATAGTTATTTCTTTTATTGAATTGCCCCTTTTATTAATATATAATAACTTTCATCATCCCTTTTAAAAATTTTGCATTTAAAATCTATTTTGTCCGTTATTAGTATCATGACTCCAGCTCTTTTTTGGTTACTATTTGCATGGAATATCTTTTTCCAAACTTTCACTTTTAACTTGGTTGTGTTCTTAGGTTTGAGGTGAGTCTCCTCCAGACAACATATGATGGCTCATATTTTTAAATCCATTCTATCAGTCTGTCTTTTGATTGGGGAGTTCAAGCCATTAACATTCAATGGTATAACTGTAAAGGCATTACTTACTTCATCCATTTTGACCTTTGATTTTTTTGTTTTCATATCATACTATAGTCTATCTTTAACTATTTCTAATATTCTTCATTTCTACACTCTTCTTCAAGTCTCATGCCCTTGTTTTTTCCTTTCAGGCTTCAGCACTCCCTTTAGTATCTCTTGTAATTCTCGTCATTTAGCAACATATTCTATCAAATTTTGTTTGTCTGTGAAGACTTTGAACTCCCTTTCATTTTTTTTTTTCTCCCCTTCATTTTTGACGGACAGCTTTGCCAGATACAGAATTCTTGGCTGGCAGTTTTTCTCTTTCAATACCTTGAATACATCATATCACTTTCTTCTTTCCCCCATGGTTTCTGATGAGAGGTCGGCACTTAATCTTATCGAGTTTCCCTTGTATGTGATGCTTTGCATTTCTCTTACTGCTTTCAAAATCTTCTCTTTATCTATGATTTTGAATAGTAGGTGTCTTGAAGTAGGTCTATTCATGTTTATTCTGTTTGGAGTGCGTTGTCCTTGAATATTGATATTTATGTCTATCATAAAGGTAGGGAAGTTTTCAGTCATTATTTCCTCAAATATTCTTTCTGTCCCTTTTCCATTTTCTTCTCCTTCTGGAAGGCTGATAATGTGTATATTTTTGTGTTTCACATTGTCATTCAATTCCCTGAGATGCTGTTCCATTTTTCCCATTCTCTTTCCATTCTGTTCTCCTGTCTTTTCCAGTTCAGATGTTATGTCTTCAAAATCACTAATTCTGTCTTTTAGCAGTTCAAACCTGCTCTTATGTGCCTCTGATGTATTTTTAATCTCATCCACTGTGACTTTCATTCCCATAAGGTCTGTTACTTTTCTTTGCAGACTTTCAATTTGTTCTTTATGCTCACCCAGTGTCTTCATAATATCCTTTATCTCTTTAGTCATATTTTCTTTCAATTCTTTAAATTGATTTAGGAGAGTTGTATGATTATCATTGATTAATTGTCTTAAATCCTTAGTCTCCACAGGATATTTGGTTCTTTCCTTTGGTTGGGCCAGTTCTTCCTGTTTCCTAGTATGGCTTGTAATTTTTTCCCTGATGTCTAGGCATCTAATATGTTGGTGAATTTACTCTGATGGCCAATTTTTCTCTCTTACCTATTGTTATAAATTTTCACTGTTTTTCCTTGAGTTTTGGTTCAACTTATCCTAAGTCCTTAAAATTGCCCAACTTAAGTTACTGAAATCATGCCAGGGGCTCACTAATGGGATGCAGGCTTTCTCCCAGGTGTGGGGTAAAGAGAGTTCTAAAAGCAGTTTTTGTCCATGTTGTTTCCAGACTGGTCAACAGATGGCACTTGTTGGGGTACGTTTCCACAGAGGTGTATCACTCTCAGTTTTCCTTTGTTTTCCTTTGGCTGGAGTTGAGATTCAAAGTGGGCTCCACTGGCCAAATTCACTGAAGAAAGGTGCCCGATTCCTTCTCCCTTTTCCTTTGTAACAGCTGGCAGAGAGGAAGACATCTGCTCTCCTGTCAGTTGCAATGAGCCAGGGGTTTTACCCCCACTGAATATCTCAGGAGTTGGGGAGGGAAACCCTTCCTAGCAGCCGGGAGGTTTAGTAACTCACAGTTTGTTGTTTCTGCTTCAGTTTTCTGTCCCTCACCCTCCTGGGAGTTGTGAAACACTGTGCTGGTCTGCTGACCCCCAGAGCAGGTCCCTCAGGCAGCTTTTGGCTCTTTCTCTGTTGATTATCTGCCTAATCGATGCCATGTTCCCACAATTCCCCTACATATTGTCTTTTCTTCTTTTTTTAATAGGGGAAAGTGCGAATGCAGTCCCCCACTACCACAAATTATGCAGTTGAGTCTCCCACATTTGGGGAAATCACAGGGGTCAGTACATCTGGAGTGCAACGGATAAGCCTAGCCCTGGGAAAACCACCTTCGTGATCATGGTATCTCCCTGCCAGGTGATTTTGATATATATTTTTTTCCTTTTTTTTTTTTTTTTTTTTTACTAAAAGTAGCGTACACTAATAAGCTGTAATTGGGATTGTGCTTGGCTGGAATTTGGAAAGCTGGCACCAGTACCCTGGCATTTTAGTTTCCTTGGCTGCTAAGCAAATACCATGTAATGGGTGGGCTTAAACAAAGGGAATTTATTGGCTTATGCCTTTGAGGCCAGGAAAAGTCCAAATCAAGGCATCATGGAGGTGATGTTTCCTCTCCAAAGACTGTGGCATTCTGGGGCTGACTGCCAGTGATCCTTCATCCTTAACTTTTCTGTCACATGGAATGCACATGGCAGCCTCTCTTGGCCTCTCCTCTCTCTGCTGGGTTCCATTGATTTCAGCTTCTGGCTGCTCCATCTGTGGCTCTCTCTCTCTCTCTGTCTGAATTTCATTCTGCTTGTAAAAAAAAACTCCATTAATAAGATTAAGATCCATCCTGGTAGAGTTGGGTCACCTTAACTGAAGTAACCTCATCAGAAGGCCCTATTTAAAATGGGTTCACACTCACAGGAATGGATTAAGTTTAAGAACATGTTTTTCTGGGTACATATAACTCCAAACCACTATACCAGGTTTAGCAAGGAGCAGCCTGCCCCCTAGTTGGCCATTTCTTTCCTCGACTCACTTCCTTCTCTTCCCCTTTGCTCTAATCTTCTCTGCCTCTGCAATGCCAACTCTGACTCTGCCTGTCATCAGATGATTGATAGATTACTATTTTTACAGTTTAAAAGTCAGGTTGTCTAAGCAATCATAATCCAGTATTATAATTAATACCTGTATATCATCAGTTGCTAGTTTAAGTTCATGCTTTCTTATTGTTTTAGTAGAAGAAGACTCTGAAGCAAGGATTCATCTGCAGGCAGTTTGTTTGTGAGGTGATTTCGCTGGACACCCATAGAGAAGTGGGAAATTAAGATGGGAGCAAAGGTAATCAAGAAAGGGTGTGTTTTGAAGCAAGTTACCATTGAGCTTAATCCCTCTGGGGCACTCTGGGAAACAGTGTAGACTTGCATGAGCACAAAAGTGAGCCACACATGAAATTTTTTTTTTTCCTTTGAGGTACTGGGGCTAGGGATTGAGCCTGGGACCTCGTATGTGGGAAGCTGGAGCTCAGCTACTGAGCCACATTTGCTCCCCTGAGTTGGCTTTTTTGTTTGTTTTTGTTTTTTTAGGAGGCACCAGGGACTGAACCTGGGACCTCCCATGTGGGAAGCAGGCACTCAACTGCTTGAGCCACATCTGCTTCCCAAACACATGGAATTTTAAATTTTCTATGAATCACATTTAAAAAGTAAAAAGAAATAAGTAAAATTGATTTTAATAATATATTTAATTTAATATATTTTCATTCTAACAGGTAATCAATATGAAACTATGAAAGAGATATTTTACGTTCTTTTCATGCCAAGACTTCAAAATCTTGTCCCTATTTTATACTTAGAGCACCTTTCTAATTTGGACTTGCCACATTTCAAGTACTCAGCAGCCACATGTGGCTAGCAGCTACCATATTGTAAAGCATAGCTGTAGAACATGAGCTTCTGAGTTATCCTGCCTGGGGGGCCAAGAAAACGGGGTTATTTATCCATCACCTCTTACCTATTGTTAAGGACAGTCCCAAGGAGCATTCATTCTCTGTCACTTTCAGCTTACCCTGGGTGGACAGAGTGAGCTCTGGAGGCCAGACAAAGCCCTCAGGAGTAATGAAACAGGTGCTGGCATTTGGAAGTTGGGTGGACATGCTCAGAAATGCCAAGTGCTGAAGGAATATGGGCAGGGCACTGATAGTGTTTGCCACATTCATTTATGCCTCAAATCCCTGAAAAGTGCATACTATTATGCTCATTTTACAAATGAAGAAACCGAAGCTCAAAGAAGTAAGTTAACTTGCCTGAGCCCTCCGAGCTAAAACATTGGTGGACCCAGAATTTAAGCTTAGATCTGAACTTACCACAAAGTCATTCTGCTAAGTTGTCTACTTTGATTTTCCCAACAATCCTTTATGGCAGTGAAGGTTTGCTACATCTCGTTTACATTCAAGTTATCTCAGGTAAAGAGAGGTTTAGGATCTTGTCTCAGGTTACGTGGCTAAGAAAGGATAAAGGTTATTTGGCTAAGAAAGACTGGAACCCAAGTCTTCTCACACTAATCCAATACCGTTTGAAAAGTCCAGAGTGTTGCAATTTCATTCTAGATTTATTGGGGAGAAGGAGGGGGTGGGAGGAGTGCTGCAGATCCAAATCAAAGGATCATAGTCATCCCATGGAAGGCCCCGGAAATGCAGGGAGGGCTTTGCTGAGGCCAGGGGTGGGGGATGGGAGAAGCAGCAGCCAGGCTGTGTGGACTGACTTCCCCCAACTTTTTGCCCTGACTGAGACCCACCCAGCAGCTTCCAGCTTCTCACAATGACTTGGAGTTGGCTTAGGCTAGAAATCCCTCTGCAGGTGTGACTGAGTCCCTGCTCTTTCTTGGCCCCTAATTAGGGTGGTTCCTACCTGGGAAACCAAAAGCATACACTGTACATCTTTTTTTTTTTTAAGCACTGATCCCTCTGAGAATTTAATAGAAGCTATAGATCTTTTCCCCAGAAAAATACACCTACTCATATTGAAAAAAAAAAGTTCATTCCATTTCCGTGGTGCTCTCAGATCTCGGAGGCCCAGATCAGAAACGCTTGCTCTGTGAGGCTTCCTGTTTCTGGTCTGGGCCCCTCCCACGCTTGTGCTGAGTGGAGACAACAGTTTCGTGGGTGTTTTCCTGTAACCGTGGGTCATGAGTTCGAGAGCACTGCAGCCTTTGGTCCCCTTCCAGCCTCGCTCTCGCTGCTGCCAGCGTTCCTGGGGAGCTCTGGGAAGGAGCATGTGCTCCAGGGGCTGGGAGTGGTGCTGTTCTCTGGAACTGGTGCTGTTGTCGTGGCTCTTCCTGGTGACCGGCATTCAAGGTACTTTCCACAGGCACAGTCAGATGGAAAAGGGGATATGGGATGTGGCTCAGCCCTGGAGGGGGCTTTGGCCTCCAGGCAGTGCGTGCTCCCTTTCCAGTAGCAGGGCTGTGGTGAGGTTGGGGAGCCTTCCTTGGCCTCAAAGAATTGGGCTCTGTTTCTTTTCCTAAGGGAACATGACAAGAAACGGGACCCTGGGACGATGGGAAACTAGGTCCCTCATATTTAGTCCCATGGCTGGTCGTCTGTGAAGTTGTGGAACGTTTTATTTTGCATTTTGAGCAGAGAGGAAGCTCTGTTCCTCTGCCACGATGTACACGCAGGCATACTATGCTCTCTTAGACATTCTTTGAGACATCTGTTTATGCAAGGAGTTGTATCCTGAGCCTTAGTAAATGATGTCCCAAAGGTGGATCAAAATGGCAGGAAAGAAAACTTGGAAAGGATCGTTCTGTCCAGGCACAGGGTCTCTGAATGGGGGTATGAACAGAGGCCTGATGTGCCTCAGCAAAAAGGAACCCATAACCATGTGGTTGTTAAGAGTTAAAGGTCCACTCTTCAGCCAAGGACTGTTCTGACCTCTCGTGTGCCCAGCGATTGGGAAAACTTTCCTTTCCCCGTTACAGCCACCCAACCTTCTTTCCCTGTCCAGCATCTGTCTTCCCGGGTCAGCTGAGAAGCAGGGGTCAAGCCTCTCTCGCTATTCCCCCAAATAAATGAACAAACGTGGGGAAGTTACACAGCATCATGAAATTATGATCAAATGTAATTTGGGGGAGATGAGACAGTGGCATTTGGAGCAAACCCCACTGGCCACGCATGCAGGGCCTAACAGGGCGGCAATACTTTGGGTCTGGTTCATGACAGTGTAGAGCTAGAGACAGGATGTTTTCAGGGCACTTGGAGTTGTAAGCAGTTTTGTAGGGTTGACTCAAGTCATAGGGCACTGGTATGACTTGGGAGTGGGGCCCGAAGTGAAGTGTTAATCTAACTTTTGGGAAAGATAGAGCCATCAAGAGAACTGGAATGTTTTAGAATTTTCTCTAGATGTGTTGAAAACACCCTGAGAGTTGGTCTGATGTTCCCTTTTCTAAGGCTTCGTTCTGGTCATTTATTTTCCTTTGTTGAAACAGGCCAACAACACACACCTGCTTATGTTATTTTTTGAATTGCTAACATTGATTTTGACTGGGTTAGCATCATCCATTTTTGTAACTTAGGTTAATAAAATAAAAATTATTAAGCATATACTGTGTGTCAGCATTGTGCTAGGCATTTTATATGTTAATTTGATTTTCTAAGAAATTAGTGAGGTGACTACCATTATCTCCAGTTTTTTGTTTTTGTTTTTTTTAAAGATGAGAATACCATCTTGCAGAGAGATTAAGATGTTCTCCTAAGGGTACCCACGTCTGACTCCCAAACTGTGTTAATGCGGTCATGCTTTCCTGAGACCAAGTACAGGGAAACTCGATGGAGATCAGTGTGTCTGAATCTCTTCATGAATAGAGTATACCTACAGATGGGCATCTTATCTCCAATTTATGATTTTGCCCCTACTAACCACATTCTGCTATACTGAACTTTGCTGTTTGCCTCAAAGGATGCATCTTCTCTCTTCTCTTTGGATCTCTATATATGCCTTTCCTTCTGCCTGGATTCTTTGCATCCTCCTCTCCCCTGGCCTCTCCATTAGGCTTCTGTTTTGATGTGAATTCCTCCTGGAAACCTCAGGACTTTCCCTGAGATTGAGGTTGGTGAATAGCTTGTTTGTTTCCTTGAGCTCCACGATGACCGCGGCCATGTCCAGTGTTGCATTGCTGAACCTAGCACTATGTTCCTGCAACGTCGTTGGTGCTCAATAAATAACTGTTAAATAAGTGAATGAATGACTTCACAGACCTTCCTCTGGGGCTATACATTAAGATCTTCCTGGAGGTTTAATTATTCTCTCCTCCATTGTAAGGGGTGCTTCTGCAGAAAAGTTTGAGAAACACGCTTAGATCACCTCCTTCCTTCCTCTTCACACTTGATTTGAGTCTTGCCACTCAGTCTCTACACATGCTGGCCTCAGGGCTTCTTGCATGGCCGCTGAAACGTCCCGGAGTGAGTGTTCCAAGAGAAGCTGGCAGAGCTGCATGGCCTTCTCTAACCCAGATTTGGACGTCACACAGCGTCACTTCTGTTGCATTCTAGTCATCCAGGCAGTTATCAAGGCCTATCAGGTTCAAGAGGCGGGGGTGTGGACTCCACCTTTGATGGAGGGAGTGTCAAGAAATTCGCAGGCATTTTGAAAAGCTACTATAACCTTCCCTCCCCTCAAATCTGCGGCTCTGCTCCTCCATGTTTGCAGTCTCAGTAAATGGCCTTTCCATTTGTCCAATTGCTCAGGCCAGATTCTTAGGATCATCTTCAACTCCTTCTTTTTTTTGACGTCTAAGAATTAAGTCCTATTAATTCTACCACCAAAAATACCTCACAAATATGTCCAATGCCATATACCTCCACTGCCACATTCCTAGATCAAGCTACCATTTTCTCTTATCCAAGTACCACAGTAGCCTCCTATCCTGTCTTTTCCCTCATTCTTCCCTATCTAACCTAGTCTTCACCTGCCCTCTGAATGAATTTTCTAAAATGGTGGTCTGTTTATTTTACTCTTCTGCGTAAAACTCTTCAAGAGTCAATATAGCAAATGAGAGAGAGAGTTGACAGCAGAAACTCTGAGGATTAAGTTCAAATATGGCCACTTTCTGCCCTTTCCTAAACTATTTTTCACTTCCTTAAATGAAACTTGCTTTAATTTTCTTTTTTGTCTTTAGGCGTTTGATGCTATTTTACCTTTTTTCTCTGCTTGCTTTGCTCCCAGCCCCCATGTTTCCCTGGCTAATTCCTACTTATACTTTTGAGTCCTAGCTTAGACCACACTTTATATGGAAACCATTCCCTAAGGGAAGGAGCTCTATCTATCTTACTCACTATTGTATGCACAGTTCCTACCACAGAACCTAGCACATAGTTGTTGCTAAGTAAACATTTATTAGATGAATGAACTGATGTATGCATGTATGTATGTATGTATGTATATGTGGATGTATGGATGTATGGATGGGTGGAAGGGTGAGTGGTGGGAGGAAGGACGAGACATTGCTTCAGCCAAGCTGCGGTCTCATAGTAGCCTTATTAGCCCTGATAAATTCTTTCTATCATTTTGCACAGGAGCTATTTCAAACCTTCACCCTTATCCTTAATTCTCCTCACCTCAGTCTTCTGTTTTCTCAACGAATAACTTGCCTCCTTCTTCACTGAAGGACTAGGGACTGAGATCATTAGGCATGAAGCTCCTCAACTTCCTGCTTACTATCTCCAAACTAGAAACTCCTCTCCATCACCCACCCTCTTCTCTTCTGCCTCAGAGGATGAGATATCCCCCTCCCTAGCTAAGACCTGTGCCTTTACCTCTGTTCTTAACCTCTTACAGTCCAGTCCCACGGACCACCCCCCTTCTTACCCATGCCTTCAACTTCTCCTCCACTGGCTCCTTCCCTTGGCCAATTGATAGCTTACGTCTTTTCCCTTCTTAAATAAAAATGCAAACAAAGCAATGCCCTCTTTACAAAGCAATGCCCCTTTATTCATTGCCCTATCATTTTTCTTCCCATTCACACTTAAATTTCTTAAAAGAATAGTTTGCTTTATTGTCTCTCTTTCCACAGTTTCATTTAGTACTTGACCCATTGCCCTCTGGCCCACTGAACTCATTATTCTTCCCATCTTGGGAAATGATACCCGGTTCACTTTCTCACCCAAGATACAAATCTAGGATCTTGATATTTATTGCCAAATTACTTCCTGAAAGGGTTTGTAAAGGCTTGTTAATATCTGATCCCAACAAAGAGCTCCAGATAACTCCATATAAGTATTTTGAAAATGTTTCTTGTTTTCTCCTTTAAGAGTTTACTACAAACTATAGAGTACTAAGAACTTTCTCTTTCGATCCTCTTTCTCTTTGGCCTGAGATCATGGCTCCTTTGATCTGATTTTTTTTCTTTTACTTCTGCTTTCCTACAGACAAGAAACATGGGCGGGCACAGCAGGATCTGCTTCTTTTTCTATTGTAAACTACAGTTAATCGCAGTTAATTCATCCTGAGTATCCAGATCTATCACCAGCAACTCCTTCCTGTTAGAATTAAATAAAACTAGCATTCCTCAAGGATGCCTCCTTTACCTTCTAAAGATGGAATTATTATGAAAGTAAATCAAGATTTTATCAGCTTGCTTTAAAAATGGAAAAATACATAAATATACTTTAGGAAAATATAAATCTCCACTAAAATATGTCATCAATCCTCTTTTCATCTTGTATCTTCTAGCTATCATCTTTTGTTTCTCCTTGCTTTAACCAGTCTAATTTTTAAAGAGCCTATAGTTTGTACAAATTGGGGAATCATGAAGGAAAGGAAGAAAGCTGCAAATACAAATAGGAACAAAAGCAAATTTAGGTAGGATGGTGTATTAGTCAGCCAAAGGGGCAAAGTACCAGAAATCTGGGTTTTTATTTGGGATAAAAGCTTATAGTTACAAGAGTCCAACTCAAGGTAACATAAGAGGTACTTCCTCACCAAAACCTGTTGCCATGTAGATGGCGGGTGATGTCTGTGAGGGTTTGGCCTTCCACTTTCTCCTTAAGGCTCCATGGGCCCAGCTTCTTCTGTATATCTCAGCTGTGGGCTGGCATAGGACTCAGCTGCTGTGTTCTGTTCAGCTGCAAACTGTCAGGTGAATGGCTCAGCTCTCTTTCTGGGGCTACACTCTGGATAAGGGTATGTTGCCATAGCACTCTGTGCTTACCTTTATTATAGGAATTAAGATATTATATTAGAAATATTTACTTCTGTGTCTGTCCTCCCATATTAATGGAAGAAATGGCACCAAGAATCCTGCTGCCTCCCATTAATGTAGCCCACTAAATTGAACAGGGAGGAAACAAAGCCCAGAGAGGAAACATGACTTTTCATCACTTTATTTAAAAATATACTGGTATGAGAGGAAGAGAGAGAGGCACGACCAGCCTCAGCATCCTTCTTCTTTATTGTCTTGGGCAGAACTAGATGGATTGTATGCAACACCCTATGCCTCCTTGCCCACTTAGTAAGCTATAACTTTTACTGAATTCCTGATCAACCAGGAGCGCTACCCTCTGATGAAGACTAAACTTGCTGCTCCCAAACAGAAGTCCTCAAAGCTTGAACCCTGGCACCACACTACATTCTTTAAGATGGGTCTCTCTCTGGCTCTCTTTGGCAGCTCATTCAGCACGCGGGGTGATTGCGGTCTCTGGCAGCAATGTGAGCCTAAACATCTCTCAACACTTGCTTCCTGACTTCAAGCAACTAACCTGGTATTACTCCATGGACCAGAAGATTGTAGAATGGGACTTCAACTCGAACAGAACTACATATTTTGAGTCTAAATTTAAGGGTAGGGTCAGCTTTGATCATTCAAGTGGCACTTTACGCATCTTTGATGTGAAGAAAGAAGACAGCAGTATCTACCTCTTGAAAGGGTTGCATAAAGCTGGGAATGAGATGGAGTGGGAAATCCCATTGGAAGTGTTTGGTGAGTAAGGGGAGTCAAAAGGTCCATTCCCCTTCCCTGCTGGGGGTCCCTGATGAACCTTTGGGTGACTTCCTGACATTCATGGGGCCACTATCTGGGAGGAGGATAGTAAAACCTCGGGACAGCCTTGATTCATTTCTCCTAGATCCTATTCTACTTGGGAATCATCCAGTAGACCCCAAAAATGATAGCCCTGGGACAGCTAAAATCTCTTCTGAAGTTAGTGAGACTATGGTGTGGAGAGAAAGAAAATAATAGAGACGGTTTCCTCTTTATTCCCTTCATTCTCTCCTATCTATCAACACAAATCAGTTCTGAGCTCATTTTGATTATATCTCTGAACAAAGACTTCATCAGACTTGAAGAAAAAGAAAGAAGAGATAAAGGATGGGTGGAAGGAGGCAGGAGCTATGAGGAACTGTGCCTTGCAAGTCAACTACCTCAAGGGATTCCATTATACTTTCATCTGGTGAAACAGTGTTAATCTCAGATGGAGATGTGAAGGCTGTTTCCTCAGGGGAGGCAATTTCAGGTTTATTAGGCAAAGTGGGGTTAATCTCTTCAGACTCAGGTGGGCTGGCTGATTCCTCAGGGCAGACTGCTATAGGTTTATCTGGAAAAGAAGACTTAGAAGAATTTAGGGTTTCAATGTCCCCACCATCATCATAATCAACCCATATGTTCCCATTCTAATTTTCAGGATCCTACACCTTCCCAATTAATGCCCTCACTTTAACAACAGATAACCTGCAAAGTTGAGAATTCAATTTGTGTTATAATTCAGCTATCATGAGACTCCGCATTTGGTTTTCAGAAATATCAAGTCCATGGCTATAAGAAACAAGAGATTCTTTCAAGGCACACATAAAAACTTTCTTGTCATTCATGTGGCACTTGAGCTGGGAATTTGAAAACCAGAGCTCACCCTTGCCCTGCTTGTTAAACAATTTCATCAAGTGTAATTAGAACAACCAACCAAAATCATTATAACTTTTAACTTCACAAAAATCTGCTAAATGTCACTACACTGTTACTCAGAGTCTTGCCTCTTAAAAGCACTTGAGCAGGAACAGCCAGTGGTGATATTTGCAAATTCATGCCATGGACTGTTAGTGCCCTCTTGATCACTGGAGAAAGAGACATCAGTGCCTTTAAATCTAATCAAATTAGAGAACCAATTCTAAAAGCCCCGAACCAACTCAGAAATCTCATCCTTAAGATTCTGTTTCTCAAGAACCACTCTTGGTATCAAAATCTGTGTTGGACTTCTCCAGAGAAACAAAACTGACAGGATATAATAAATATATCTAAGTATGTATATATATGTATATAGCATATGTACATATATATATGTAAATATTAAGATATTTATTATAGGAATTGGCTGATGCAATTGTGGGGATTGGCAAGTCCGAATTCTGTAAAGCAGGCCAAAAGTTGGAAAGTCCAGTGAAGGTGAGGTTGAAATCACCATGAGAAGTTGGCTGGCTGTAGAAGAGGCAGGAATTCTTCTTGCTGATGTTGGAAACCCTTAGTTCTGGCTTTATGGCCTCCAACTGATAGGATGAGGAGCCTCCCCTCCTGGCTGAGGGCAATCTCCTTTGCTGGTGTAGATACAATCAGCCATAGATGCAGTCAATTGACTATAAATGCAAATCCATCCATGAAATACCTTGAGTAACCATCAGGCCAGTTCTTGCTTGACCAAACTAGACACCACATCCTTGCCAGCTGAAACATGAAAATAACCATCACAGAGGGTTTTTTTTTAACCTTTCAGAATGGGTGGGATAAAAACTTAGTCCTTCACTACTTGCACTCATAGCTCCCTCCTAACCAGTGTATATGGATTGAAAGATAAGGACATTATACTTTGGAGTCAGACCTGGGTTCAAAACTTAGGTTAGCTACTTACCAGCTCTGTGACCGAGGACAAACATCTTCACATCTCTGTGTCTATATTAGGTAAGGTTTTTTTGATGGCAATGAACAGAAACCAATCCAATGTTCCTTTAGAAAAAAAAAAGGAGTATTTATTTAAAAATACTCCTTTAAATGTCATTTAAAGCAAATCGAGAAGTTTAGAAGAGTCAAGAAGGGCTAAAGTGAAGAAAATGGAAATCTTAAGACTGGCCAGGAATTCTAGAATCTATGGACAACAACTGTGGGTTCTTGTTGTTTACACAAATTCTCTCTCAAAGGCTAGGCTTTTGTATCTCTCGGTTAAATTTTCAAGAGAGAGAAACTGATTGGCCCAGTTTGGTTCAGGTATGTGTACCTGGTTCAAGCATTTATGGACAAAAGGACTGGATTATATAAAGCAGAAACATGGTTCCTAGGGAGGTCTCCCTAGGGTTGTGGGAAATTATTAAAGAAGGGTGAGGCAGACATCTAAGATAGGTGTTTACCTCAGGGCATTGGGTTCCTCATCATATAATGAGGATAATTATATCTACCTTTTAGGGTGTTATGAGGATCAAAGTAGATAATGAAAGTATATTTTTAAAATACAGTTCAAATGTATAATGTTGTATATATTCAGGTCCCACCAGCCAGATGGTCCTTGGTTAAGAGGCCAGAGTCCCCCCCTCCCCCCTCAATTCCTCCCTTCATAACCAGATGAATATTTAAAAATCCATAAGCCAGCCTAGCTTTCAGTATCCTCTGCCTGAGGGTAGGCCCCAGAGGATGGTTTCTGGGGAGGAATTGTCCTTCA
>PVKH010021372.1:0-14346 GCA_004027955.1 Chaetophractus vellerosus | reverse complement strand
GAACTCATCGAGGACCCTTCATCAGTCTTTCATCGGAGCAAACTCATCGAGGACCCTTCATCAGTCTTTCATCGGAGCCCCTGGCTTGCAGCCTGCCGGCGGAACCTGGACTTGTGTATCCCCACGGTCACATGAGAGACTCTTATAAAATCTTATATTTTTAACAGAGATCTCATGTTGATTCTGTTTCCCGAGAGAAACCTGACTAGAACACTCCACCAGAAAGAAATAACAATTATAAATATCTATGCACCTAACCAGGGTGTGCCAAAATATATGAGTTAAATTCTTACAAAATTGAAGGGTAAAATAAATGTCCCTACAATAACAGTAGGAGACTTCAATATGTAACTCATATTAATAGCTAGAAAAACTAGACAAAAGAACAAGAAAACAGAGAACTTGAACAATAAGATAAATGAGCTAGACCCAACAGACATACAGAACATTGCACTCCAAATCAGTAGGATATACATTCTTTTTAAGTGCTCATGGTTCTTTCTCCAGTATAGACCACATGTTGAGTCACAAAATAGGTCTCAATAAACCTAAAAAGTTTGGAATTATACAAAGCACCTTGTATGATCATAAAGTATTGAAGCTGGAAATCAACAATAGGTGGGAAAAAGGAAAAGTCATAAGTATGTGGAGACTAAGCAACATACTCTTAAACAATCAATTGATGTAGTACAGACATTTGACATAATTCAACACCTATTATTGATAAAACATTTCTAAAGATAGGAATAGAAGGAGACCTCCTCAACATGATAAAGGGCATATATGAAAAACCCACAGCCAACATTGTATTCAATTGTGTAAGGTTGAAAGCTTTCCCTTTAAGACTGCGAACAAGACAAGTATGCCCACTGTCACCACTGGTATGCAACATTTCTAGAAGTTATAGCCAGAGCAATTAGGCATGAAAATGAAATAAAAGGCATCAAATTTGGAAAAGAAGAAGTAAAACTCTCACTCTATGCAAATGACATGATTCTATATTTAGAAAACTCTGAAATATATATCACAAAATTGCAAGAGAAAATAAAGGGTTCAGCAAAGTGTCAGGATACAAGATCAATACACAACAATGAGTAGTGTTTTTATACAGTAGTAAGGAACAATGTGAGGAGGAGATCAAGAAAAAGTTTCCATTTACAATAGAAGTAAAAAGAATCAAATATCAAGGAATTAATTTAATCAGGGATGTAAAAGACCTGTACTCAGAAAACTACAAAAAGAAATCAAAGAAGACCTAAACAAATGGAAGGGCATTCCAAGTTTTTGTATTGGAAGACTAAATATTGTTAAGATGTCAATTCTATCCAAATTTATTTACATAGTCAATGCAATCCCAATCAAAATTCCAATAGCCTACTTTACAGAAACAGAAAACGTCAATTACCAAATTTATTTGGAAGGGAAAGGGGCCTGAATAACTAAAAACACCCTAAAAGAGAAGAGCAAAGTTGGAGGACTCACACTTCCTGACCTTAAAGCATATTACAAATCCACGGTGGTCAAAACAGCTTAGTATTGGCATAAAGATATACAAGCTGATCAATAGAATTGAATTGAAAGTTCTGAAACAAACCCTCACCTCTACAGTCAACTAATTTTTGACAAGCCTCCCAAGTCCACTTTACTGGGACAGAACAGTCTCTTCAACAAATGGAGCTGGGAGAACTGGATATCCATAGCCAAAAGCATGAAAGAGGACCCTTATCTCACTACTTATACAATAATCAAATCAAAAAGTATCAAAGACCTAAATGTGAAAGGTGAAATCCAGGACCATAAAACTGTTAGGAGATAATTTAGGAAAACATCTTCAAGATTTGGTGGAAGGAGTTGGGTTCTTATAATTCACATCAAAAGTATGAACAATGAAAGAAAAAATAGATAAGTGAGATCTCATAAAAATTAAACACTTTTGAACCTCAAAAGACTTTGTCAGAAAGGTGAAAAGGCAGCCTACTGAAGGGGAGAAAATATTTGGAAATCACATATCTGATATATAAAGAGATCCTGCAACTCAATGATAAAAAGACAAGTGACCTGATTGAAAAATTGGCAAAAGACTTAAATAGACATTTTTCCAAAGAGGAAATATTGCAAATAAACACATGAAAAGAAAATGCCTATCAAAATTACATTGAGGTATCATTTCACATCTACTAGAATGGCCACCATTAAAAAAAAAGAATCAGAAAATTACAAGTTTTGGAGAGGACGTGGAGAAATAGCAACACTTGTTCACTGTTGGTGGGAAAATAGAATCATAAAGTTGCTGCAGAACACAGTTTGGTGGTGCCTAAGGAAGTTAAACACAGATCTGCCATTACCACTACTTCGTATATATCCAGAAAAACTGAGAGCGGGGACATAAACAGGCACCTGCACACTGATGTTCATAGCGACATTATTCACAATTTCCAAAAGATGAAGACAGCCCAGATGTCCATCAACTGGTGAGTGGATAAACAAATTGTGGTATATTATATATACAATGGAATATCATCCAGCTGTAAGAAGAAATGAAGTCATGAAGCATGTGAAAACATGGATGAACCTTGAGGAAATTATATTGAGTGAAACAAGCCAGACACAAAAGGACAAATATTACACTATTTTACTATTATGAACTAAATATAATGAGCAAACTCATGGAGTAAACAGACTATAGGTCAACAGAAATAGAATGAGGATAGAGAATAGAAAACTGAGGCTTATTCTGTGCAGAATTGGTAAAAATGTTCTTTTTAAATGTTTGGAAATGGACAGAAATTTTGAAAGCACGTTAATATATTTGCATGATAGTGGTTGAAAAGGAAAGTCTAAGGTCATGTATATCACTAGAAGGAAAGCTAAAAAATGAAATATGGAACTGTATAGTATAGAGAATGCTCTGTTGGAAAATTAATCTGTTTAATAGTCCATATAAGAAAGTTTTTCTCTGAAACAGAACAAATGTATGTTAATATTATAAGATATTAAATATAGGGTGATATTTGGATAAAATACAACCAAAGCAGACTGGACTATAGAGTATGATAATATATTAGTATTCTTCCATCAATTGTAAAAAAATAAAGCTGAGTGAAAGAATCTAGATACAAAGTACTTCATATTTTTTTACTTCTTCTATGTAAATTTAAACACAAATGAATTGATAGAAATGGAAACAGAGGAGCAGATATGTATGGCAGTGGAAGGATAGAGGGACCAAAATGTGACTACTAAGGGGTAGGGGTTTTACTTCTTGGAGGAACGAAAAGCGTTGATATTGATTGCAGTGATGAATGTACAACTCTGTGATTATATCAAATGTCATTGATTGTACACTTTAGATGGATTGTATGGTCTATGAATATGCTTCAAAAAATTGATTAAAATTTGTAAATAACCTGTAAATCTCTAACAACTCTAAGAAAACAATGAGAGAAAGCACCGAGCACTAATACCAGGAACTTAATGAGGAGATATCACTACAGAGAACTTCAGACATTAAAAGTGTAATAAGGAAATATTAAGAACAAATCTTTGCATATATACAACTTGAGTTTGACTACTTGGTTCTTGCATATTAAAGCACTATATTTGAAATGTTATCCATGCTATAGTACTCAACATCCTTTTTGAATGCAAAATCTAGAGCCCTATTCATTATTCTGTATGAAATTTTGCATCTTCCCTCCAATGAAAGATTCCTGAAGCAATACATTTTTAAAACTCAGTGGCATAGAGGTGGGAGGTGTGGCTGGAGGATTACAAGGGAGAGGAGAATGAAACCTAGTTAATCCTTCAGATTTTTAACATGTAACTTTGATATTATTCTCCTGCATTCAGGAACAGATAGACCTATCACTTCTCCTTTACTTGGCTAATCCAATAATAGATGTAAATCATACCTTTTCTCCCTTCTTCTCTGATGCAAGAGCAAACAGATCTGTGTAATTTCTATTCAATTTAAGACCAGTTTTCCTAGGTACCTTCCCTTGTGATCCAAGTGGTTCAAGAAGGAGTCCATTGGGGGCTGGCTGTAGCCCAGTTGGTAGGGCGCCAGTTTACCACATAGGAGGCCCCGGGTTCGGTTCCCAGGGCCTCCTCGAGCGGACAGACCGCCTTGAGAAGGCAAGCCGCCATGGGCAGGGTAAGCTACCACGAGCAGGCAGGCTGCCGCGCGGTGAGCTGACTCGGTGGGTCGCTGCAGTGGGGGGAGACAAGCAGACACAGAAGAATGCAAAAATGAACACAGCAAGAACAAGCAGAAAGTGGGGGTATGTAATAAATAAAAAATAAATCTTTAAAAAAAAAAGGAGTCTGTTCATTCACTATTCACTCCCTATACTCCATACTCATCAGCCATCACCACCTAGCCAAGGCATATATCTGTTCTTCCTCTGGCTTCCAGGAATAGCTTAAGGCTGGGGATTGTGTCTCTTTCTTCTTCCTCTGCAATCCAGAAGGTGAAAAAACCATAAGGTTTTCACATATTTTTAACTAAATTAGGCTCCAGGCTTAGGAGGTCAAAAAAGAATTTTTCATAACCTCTGGAGTAGATTTTCACATTCATTATTCTACTTTTTAAGTGTTTAATAACCTGCTATTTGGGATCAGACAAGGGTCAGGATTTGCATGTTGTGTATTTAAAATTGTACTGAGGAAAAGACTCTTTGCAACATATTCAACTGGATAGATGCCTATTGTTCAGCTTCTAAGACAGGAAATATAGATATAACAGGTTTGTATTTTTGAAATTTAAGAACATAAATAACAATTTAACTCAAAATACCTTTAATTTATAAATGGTCAGATAAGTAAGTGGGAAACAATGTCCTGAACATACTTTCCATGTCATCAAAACTCCTGCTGCGAATATTTTCCAAATAACCAGAATGCTTTTATAAGCGTGCCATCATGTAGCCATGTTCTGGGTGTTCCTTGTACTTGCCAATCTGAAAATAATGATAATACAGAAACTCTAGCATTGAGTCAGTGTTTGTTTGTTCCCTCAACCATTAGCAATATCAACATTTTTAATGTAATACCCATGGAGCCAGATGGCAACTAAAGACTTCTGGCTATATGCCTCTATTGAATATAACTTGGATTAGAGAGCTATCATTTAATTAGTACACATATGTGAACCATAGATCCTAATGATACTTGCTGATTTTTTCAGGGGGAATATATCAATCTTTGGGATGAAGTGATTCTACACAGCCAGTCACAGGGCCAGTCTTCACTCGCCTTCTCAGAGTTTCTCATTTACTGTGATGATATGGCCATCAAAACTGACATGAAAATCAGTCCTAGAATTAGGAGGAATGTCATGTGCACAGAAATCTGTCTGAGATATTCCCTGATGTTCCTAACACTATTCCATCTATTCTTATCATCTATACTTGACTCTTTCAAACCGTTTCCAGGGTCACAACAGAGAATTCTAACCACAACAACGAAAGAGAAGATAAAGGGAATGATAAAATTTTGGGTGCCAATAACCATATATCCAATTTGAAGCTATACATATCCTTCACAAACTACATTTTCCTCATACCATTGCTTTTCTGACTTTTAAGAAAATATCATTTTCTGAGGAAATGGAAGATTATATTATTCATTTTCAGGGAAGTCATTCAGAAATCAAGTCTGCATGAGCTATTCTTGGCAGAGTGAAAATAAACAAGTGTATAAACAAAGTAATGTGTATTATAAAAGGCTCAAATTGTTATTTTGTGCAGGAAAGTTTTATTCATATCTATTCTAGTAATTGGTATCATCTGGTCTTGGCAAGTCTAATACTCTTAGTGACTGTGGGATCATTATAGTTTGTCTAAATCGAAAACCCATATCCTGGAAATTTTTTTTTCCTGTTGCTACCTGGCATTCAGATCATGCTTGCCAGCCTATCTCAAATGTGGATGTAATGCTTTTGGAAAACAGAACATTTCTTGCAATAATACATGTATTTATATATCTTCAATACATTTCCTTGGTAGCATATGCTCTAAAAGTCTCTGAGTTTTTTTCCTGTTTGCAAAAATCAATTAAATATAGACTTATTGTCAACACTTTTCCAGATTCTATTCTAGTTGCTAAAAATGAAAATATGAAAAGATAGTGATCCTGCCATCAGAAAGCTCGCATTCTAGGAAGGAGGAAAGTAAAGGAAGACCTTTAATCCAATGGGGTGGTGAAATGACAGGGGCAGAGCCTGGAGCTAGGGAAGCTGACAGTTGGGGATGCTGATCTCTATCAGGGTCTTCCACTAAAGGCTTTCCTGAGCAGATGATGGAGGAAATCCAAGATGACCTTGGAGGATCAGTAGTCAATCTGGCAAAGAATTGGGGGTGATTTCCAGACAGAAAGAGCCATGTTGGATAAAGCATCATGTATTAGTTTCCTGTCACTGCTGTAACAAATTGACACAAATTCAATGACTTAAAACAAAATAAATTTCTTCTCTTAGAGTTATTGAGGTCAGAAGTCCAAAATAAGCTGCAGTGGGATAAAGCCAATGTGTCAGCAAGACAGTTTCCTTCTGGAGGCTTTGAGGGAGAGTCCAATGCTTTACCTTTTACAGTTTCTAGTGACTGCTCACATTCCTTGGTTTTTGCACCTTCTGTATCAAAGAAACATCATTCCAATCTCTGCTTCCATCTTCTCATCACCTTCTCTTCTTACCCTGTGTGATGGTTAAGCTAATGTGTCAACTTGGCCAGGTAATTGTGTCCAAGTATTTGTTCAAGCAAGCACTGGGCTAATTGTAATGCAAAGACATTTATGGACTTTAGTCATCAGTGAGTTTACTGCAGAGATGGCTGATTACATCTACATCAACCAGGGAGATTGCTGTCAGCAATGGGTGACACTTTATTCAATCAGTTGAATGCCTTAAAAGGGGAAGTGATTTCAGCTTTCAGAGAGAATTTCCCAGCTCGTCTTTGGACAGCCAACATCTCCCAGAAACTCATTAAGGACTTTTAGTGGATTTTTATCGGAGCCCCTGGTTTGCAACCTGTCTATGGAACCTGGACTTGTGCATCCCCACGGTCATGTGAGGGACTCATAAAATCTCATATTATTGACAGATATCTCCTATTGATTCTGTTTCCCTAGAGAACCCTGGATAATACACCATGACTCCTCCACTTATAAGGCCCTTATGGTGACATCAGCCAAGTCCATCCTTATCTCAAGATCTTCAACATCTTTACATCTGCAAGGTCCCCTTTGCCATATAAGGTTCATTCATAGGTACTAGGGGTTAGGACATAGACATATTTGGGGGCTGTTTTCTGTCTACCACTGCCAGGTGTAGACACATAAGTAATTCTATATTATTAGAACAGATGACACTTTAGAATATAGTGTGATGAATCTGGAGAGGTGGGTAAAGACTGGATGAATTTTTTTGTAAGCCAACAGTCAGTTACCTACTACAGGTTCAAAGATGAGCACAGCAAGGGGGACATGAGCATTCCATAGATGTCCTGTTAAAAACATTGTCACCTTTGCAACGGACCACAGCAACATATAAGCACAGTTTGAATCTTTTGAAAGTTCATTGTATAATTGAGATATAGTTATATAGTCGTATGTGATTTCAATGTCTCCTGCATTTGGCTTTTTGGCTTTGTGATACTCTTTTAATTAACAAGACTTAATGGGACTGAAAACATAAGTGATGTTCCTGCCAAATGAAGGCCCAATTATATCATGGCAAGCTGAACAAAGGCACTTTCATAATAGTTGACATGGAAAAATATGTTTGAAGCTGAGTCATTACGCGACACTTGGACCAAGGACTATAGGCATATTGACAGAACAAAAGCCTACCACAGTTTATGCAGCTTACTTCAGCTGACTTAGCTCTGTAAGTTTGCTGTAAGCAACGATTTCCTTTCAGAAGTACATCATCTTTTGTCACATTAAATTAATATTTATTTTGAATTGCTTTAGCTTTGCCCTGTTCTCTTGGATAAAGTTGTGTAGGAGCTAGAATAACAATACCAAATATCAATTCATTTATACCCTTCAACAACAGTTTAGTAAAATAATCAGTATCTGGAAGTTTTGAGATAATTTTTCCTTTGCAAGTGGTATATTATTCAAATTTGAGGGACAAAGAGGCCTTTTTTGTAAAAGTTTTTACTTACACCAAGGAGAAGCTGAGCTTTTATGCTGTAGACAAAGAGGAACAATGGGCATATGGCAGTATGCATGTGTGGGGTGTGTGTGTGTGTGTGTATTTCCATTCAATATGTTGGTGCCCATGGATTCAGAAATGCACTTATTCCTTTTTTATTAATTTTGCATTCATTAATTTATATTTTAACACAAAATTAGCTAGCATTTGCTGTCTCTTAGTTATTAATCTTACTAATCTTCTCTAAGACCTTATGAGGGCTTTGTCCATATGAAAGCAGCATTCTGTTCCCTGTTTTTCAGTTGAGAGCTGAAAGTCAGAGCGATTGAACAATTTTCTCAAGGGCAAGCAGCAGTGGTAGATGGCAGACGTGAGGCTCAAAATGAGTCTGAATCGTCGCCGGTCTTATGCTTCTCCTGTAATGTCTAACACTTCCATGGGTAGGAAGAAGACAATGCCATCCCCCTTAGGAAACCTAGAGTATTAAGGAGTGACAATGAAGAAAGAAGTTACAGAACAATGGGGCGTCTTAGCGGTTGGCTTTGGTTTCTACTGGGTTCAGTGAGACTGGAGAGGAGGATGAGAGTTGGGGGGGGGGTAGGTTACACCACCCTGCAGCATGGGCAGAGGAAATCCACAGGGGAGGAGTCACTGAGCTCAGAATCAAAGTGGGGATTCGGTTTGGTCAAGAAATGAACATAGAAGGCATTTCAGGCACAGAGCAGAGCTTGGGAAAGGACATGGAGAGCCTGTGCCTTTTTGAGGGAAGTCATGGTCATAACATAGATTGCATATATGGAAGTAAAATATGCCTCGAAAATAATTTAATCTACAAAATAATCAGCCTTGTATTTTGATTTAAGTGATTTTGATTTACACTAAAGCAGAGATTTTTAACAAGGGGTCTGTGAGCTTGAATTGAAATTCAAAAAAACATTCTTGTGGGGACGTGTTGGTGTGGCTGTGATATATTTATTAAATAATACACAGTATAGTGTGGACTTAGCAAGGGGTCCATGGTTTTCACCTGACTGGCAAAAGGGCCCGTGGAATAAAAAAAGTTTAAAGATATTTTAAATGCAACGGTTACGTGCTTAGATTCTTATAATCATGTGGACAACAACCCCAAGAAGACAGGGTGACACAGAGTAACCTCTTAGGATGCTGTTACAATTGGCCTTTTGAAGAACGTTGAAGCCTGAATTAAGCCAATGTCTACAGATAGTGTGGCAGTTTGGCATTATTTATGAATTCCAAAAGTAGATATTGGATTATGTTTGTGAACTGGTCTGGGCATATTAGATTATATTGGATTCAGAGGTTTTACTTTTACTTGATTAAATAATGATTAAGGCTTTGATTGGGCCACATCAGTAGGTAGACACGGCAGAGGAGTTATTTGGAGTTTTGATGCTGGAGACCAAGAAGTAAGCACACAGAGGATCAGAGAGAAGGCTCAGTTAGACACAGCAAAGTCCCCAGGAAGAGAGGAGCCATTTGCCTGATAGTCTACAGCTGGCCTTGTGGAGAGAGCAGAGCCCCTGATCCAGGAGAGAAATGAGACCCAGAAAGAGAGGAACCCAGGAAGTACGCAAGAGAGGGAAAAACTTGCACTTTATGGCCTGGTAACTGTAAGCTTCTATCCCAAGTAAATACCCTTTATAAAAACCAAACGATTTCTGGTATTTTGCATCAGCACCCCTTTGGCTGACTAGTACAGATATGGAAAAGATTAAAACATATTCGAGAGATGTTTAAGAAATTGATTTCATAGAACTTCGAGAGAAATATGAAGTAGTGCTATTAATAATTGCATCAAAATCAGCCAATTCAGCCACAGACACATCTGGGAATCTGAAAGAAGCATGTGTAGAGAATAGAATTTCAACTTTTAGATATGGAAGACCTCCAATGATTTATATCTGTCTTTCCCATTTTTTTCCATGAAAATTAACTAAGATAACCACCCTCCCCCCCTTAAGCACTGGATATGGTATAATCTTTGATAGAACAAAGTATCAGACAGTGGTGCCTCTGCTAGCCACTTGGTATAGCAGTCGGATGTGTCGTGAACCATAACAAAACAAATGAGGTAGAGTAAGCCACCAGAGTTCAAGTTAGAGGGATAAATAAGAAACAATGAAATTTTAAGCTAAGTTAATAAAATGCATATGGAAAATGATGGCTGTGCAGTTCTATCTTAAAATCATATCTATATAGATTGTAGTCCAAACTCTCTTGCTGGGCTACCATGAACATAGATTGAAAATTTCTTAATAATATATTAGTAATTTAAAAGCAGGAATAATCTAAAAGATAATGCATTATGTCCAAAGCATAGAAGATTGGTTCAGCATTTTAAAAAATAAATTAATGCAATATGATTTAATAATAATCATAATGGATATGGAAAATATCTGTCAAAAGTCAACACCAATCATAATAAAACCAATTAGGAAAGGAGGAATAGAAGGGAATTCCTTGACTTTTTAAGGGCATTTTCAAAACTACATGCCAGGAGCATCATTTTTAATGTGGAAGCATTGAAAATATTCAGGAACTAGAATGACAAGGCTGAGTTCTCACCTATTTACTCAAAATTATACTAGATATCATAGCCATCTTAAACAAGGCAAGAAAAACAAATGAATTAAGACTATTGTGTGATTATATGATTATCTACATAAAAATCCCCCAAGAAATATCTGGTAAATTATTGTAAGTTATCAGGGTATTTTAGCAAAATTTTCAAGTCTATGGGATACAAAAACAAACCATAAAATCATTGCATTTTTATATACCAGTCTCAATCAAGTGAAAAATGTAACTGTGAAAGTAATATATAATAGGGTAAGAACTATAGCTCTCAATTCTACCCTGTTTTTGTAGATACAATTTCAAGACTTTAATTCAATTCCACTTAAAGTCTTAAAATTCCAGGAAAAGAATTACACATATGTGGGAAATTGATTTATGACAGTTTCCCTCAAGATCAATGGAAATGAATACCTCTGTAGTGTGAAATTCCCAAACTGTACAACATATATGTAACATCAGATAGAAAAGACATAATCTGATAGAAATGGGAAAATATGCAACCATGTACTTCACATAATAGGAAGCACAAATAACCTATAAGCACATGAAAAGATGCCAAACATGATTTTTAATCAGAAACAAGAAATTTAATAACATGGTCTACCATTTTGTTCCTCCTGGACTGGCCAACATGGAAGACATGGCATATCAAGTATTTGTACCACTTGTGCACTGTTGGAAGGGAAGATCAGTAAACCACATTGGAAAAAAATGATATGTAAAGACTTCAAAGATGTTCATACTCTGTGATCCACGAATTCCATACTTATACATGTATTCCAGGAAACATGTGCAGGAATATACTTAGCACACTTAAAAACAAAAATCAGAAAACAGTCAAAATAGTCATCAAAATTATCATAATATATTATGGTAAAATGTTGCATTAGAATACTCTACAACAGTGAAAATTGAATATACATGTATGTGATCATGTAGCTGATTCTTAGGAACATCATGATTAAGGGAAAAGTCAGGAAAATACATAGTGCACAATTCCTTTATTTACAGTTGGAAGCAAACCAATCAGTATTTTGCTGAGAAATGCTTTAGCATTTACCGTAGGCTACATGTGCATATTCATCATTATCCTGTGTACCGTACAATGAGTATTTTATAGGTGTTACTTTAAATCTAGTCAATATTTAATTTTATAAAAATTAAGAAATCTTTGAAATCTATTTTCAGCTCTGAAGAAATAGTGTGGCTTTCAATAGCCTGCCGTGGATAGGAATAAACCTTTGTAATTGCTTGCGGGGTTCCTTGATGTGTGATTCCTATTTGACTTTTGCATACCCTTGATGGAGCTCAGAGAGTAACCTAAGGCATTGTGTTTATTTTCACAATGACAAAAAGAAAAAGAAAAAGTCTTCACAGATGAAGTTGTTCTTTCATTTAGTAACTTAGTCAACTGTCAAATATGTACTATTTTTAAGTCCTTTCTGTATGCTAAGCCTGAAAAAGGTTATGGCCTCTCTCTTGCTGTTTACAATTTTAGTAGCAGAGATAAGAGGAGTCCAAAGACAGCTCTTTTTCAAGGCAGCATGAGAGGGGTGTTGCCTGAGGAGCAAAGATGCAGATGCTCTAAGAGTTGCAGGGAGGACAGATGATTGCTAGGTTAATCGAGCAGCTGTTTCAGGCGGTAGCTGCCCCAGATACTTTGTATGCAAATTCTAGGGGTGGGATCAAGAACTTGGAAGACGTCTCAGGGAGGAAATTGGAAAGTCTTAGTAGGAAAATGAGTGGAAATGAGGCTTCTTTTAAATAGCAGTCAGATTCTCTCTGGTGATGCGAAATGCTGCCCCGAGACTGGCAGGGAAGTGCCCATCAACTTCCCTGTGAGTTTAGTTCAGATGGACGTTCTCACCTCATCTAACAGCGCAGGCTTCAGGAATGTGCCTCAGGTTCAGGCAGCAGCAAGCAGCATATCGCGCCGACCGAGGTAAGGAGCTGAAGGTGCGTGTGCTCACCTGTGAGCAGGTGTGTGCGGGTGTGAGTGCACGCACGTGTGGGCGAGTGACAGTCCGTAGTAGCATGGGAGGGGAGTGCGCCTAGAACTTCACAGCGGCTCCTCGTAAACAAAACGTGCAGTTCTTGTACTGTATTCGGTACACGTGGCCAAGCAATATCCGATTGGACTAGTCTTTCCCGTGGAAGGGTCGACCGTTACTCCATCGTCAAGAATCGTGTCCAAGCATTCCATTACCTGACGCAGCGCTCTAACCCTTTGCCTTTACCTCATCTCCAGCGCTTCGTTTCAATTTTCCTGCTGGACCTCTCTGCATGTTTCACCAGGACCCTTCCTGTTCATCAGGTTCAAAAAGAAATTCCTCGCCTGACCTTTTATGAGCGCCTGGCTCCTTTTAACCAATGCTGGTGTCATTTTCTTGGTTGCTCAACCTTGAGACCTACAGAGACCTGCAGTGACTCCTTTTCAGTCACCACCTGGAACCAGTTGGCAGATAAGGCTGAATTGGCTTCTATAAAGTCTTTTCCACCCATCAAATCTTTTGCATTTTCATTCATAATGCACGGATTTATATTGTTGTGACTTTTCTCAATTTGTGTAGAGGCTCCCATTTTCCTACACGTTTTTTCTTCCCATCAATTCTTCTTTACATCTTCAAAAGATATTCTGTCTAAAAAGTAAACCCAACTATATTTTATTCCTGCAGAAGTATAAATACCATGCCCTTCCCCTTAAACTCAAGGCCTTAAAATGTGGCCTATTGTAGATTTCCTTTCTGAGGGATTCTATTCCCTAGTCCAACTGTTGAATTAAGCACTCCATATTTATCTGTCAAAACCTTATCATATCTTAAAATATACTTTGAATGTTATCTTTTCTTATGGAGGTTGTATAAGTCTCTCAGATATAAATTCTCTATATTTGACATGTCTTACATGTCCTTTGAGTCACTTAGCTATTCTACACCTCTCTGTGAATGGATTTATTATTTTTCTTGTACTAAGTGATAGACTCCTGAGGGCAGAGTCATTCTAATTAATACTATAACAATCATTACAGCAACTATGTGTATCATAACAAAACGAGATACAGAGGTTGAAAGATAAAATAAGACAGTTCTTACCAATGCATGCACAAAAATACTCTGCATTTAACCTCAGCATCAGGGAGAGAGTTTTACCCTTGCAGTGCACATAAACCACTTACTATTTTGAAATGATAGTGATATCAGTGAGGCAATGATACTCTCTTTTAGTCTAGGATTAAGTTTCTTTAAATTTCTCTAAATTGATGTTTAACTCATGCGTGTTTGCACATGCACACACAGCCCCCTCCTAGTACTTTATTCTTGTGGAAAACTAACACACAGAGATGAATATCACATATTGCACAATCTTGGAGAAAGCTCATCTATGTATGCTAAGGAAAGAGATAAAATGACTATCTAGTAACAGATTTGAGGGACAGGACACCAAAGAATCCCTGAATCTCAAAGGTCAACCACCATTTCTAAGTTGGTTGTAACTTTCATTCTTTGAAATTTTGTGATGTTTCTTTGTGGAGATGAGGGTGAAGGAGTTGCTAAGAGGATGAAATCCCCCAGGTGGGAAGAGTGGTGTTGCTT
>PVKH010021371.1:0-14345 GCA_004027955.1 Chaetophractus vellerosus | reverse complement strand
ACTTATACCACTCTTTTAAAAAATTACTTGGTCTTTAACAAAATTCTCTTTTTAAAAAATTTCATGCAAGTGTGGGAAATAACTATAATTTTTGCCTGTTTTTTTTTTGTCCATTTCTATTTTACTTAATGATTTATAGGATTTCTTAGTATATTTAGGATTATCAAGTTTTTTTGTCTACTTGCATTCCAAGCATCTTCTCCTAAATTGTGTGTGCAAAGCCCTAGGATTGGTGTGACTAGATTTGTCCCCATTACTTTGTGTGTGTTCATTAGCATACATATATGTGCACATGCACACTCCAAGACATACTTGCACAAGTAATAAAATGGACTTGTTACAACCTTATTTTATCTGTCTTGATAATCTAATGCTGGTTAAATAATGGTTCATTAACCCTATGAATAGGGATGGGGAAGATAATGCATCTACTAAATGTCTCTAAGGACAATGTATTTCAAATATAATTCAGCCATATTTATAAATTGAATTGCTAGTCATTAGGGATATGTTCTATATCATTGTGGTAGAAATCCAGAAGTTTGAAATTATATCATGGTGGTTTGTGGCTAAATATATTCTCAGTGGTAATTGGGTTTTCCTCCTTTATAAAGGAAGGGTTTTGATTTAGAAAATAAATGCCTTTTTTCCTAGTTATATCCTAATATTTGAGGATTCTTAAAATCTGACCAACAGCAAGCGAACACTTGCATTTATCAGTAAGTTTCTTCATATGAGGTTTTGGAGAGCCAATGTATACATCAGGGGACAGGGATAGTATGTAGAGCAATGTATCAATTATAGAACTCTGGATGAAAACAATGTATCTCATAAACACCATTAACAAGTGAAAAATCTAATACCAATGTTGTCGTACTCTATTAAAACTATATGTAAAAATAACTTTGTCTTATCCATCTTTTCTTCTAATCTAGCATTTATTAAAACTCACTATGAGCCAGCCAACATAAATACTTTATATATATAGTCTCATTTAATCATTCAAGTCATTCTATGTGTTAGATTCTTCCATTGTTCCCATTTTTATGGAAAGGACACTGACTCTGAGATTAATAAATGTGCCTAGAATTTCACACTTCTTTGAGAATAAATTTCATGCACTATAATTCCATAGTTTATTCATTTCATGCATATGTGTATGCCCGCTAGGAGTGAGAGAAAGAGAGAAAGAGAGAGAAAGAGACTTGGACTTCAAAAACTACTTTAGGATGCTTTATATTCCTTATCACACACTACTATGGTTTCAAGCACAGAATAAATGACCGTGTCACTAAGATGGTGTATAGAAGGTATCTTTTTATTAAATATCTATGTAACCTATCTATGATCTGTAACATGGCTTTCAACAGAGTTTCCTGTACTTTCCTGCCTATATACTTCAAAATAGTTGACAATTCTGTTATTTTTTTCACTAATGAATTCTTACCTCCCATCCAAATAGTTAAAATTAATGAAGTTGACTATGTATCACTCTTATTTTTTGTGCTTAGTGTTTTATATAGCTTTGTTTACAGCTAAAATTTATGTTCAGATCTCTGATAAATCCTTTAAATGATTCAAATTTTAAATGACTCAAATTTCTAAGGGAAACTTTAAAAAAAATTAGCAGTTTAGATAGTCACAAATGAGGAAACTTGACACCACCAAGGTTCTTATTCTATAATTTTTTAGTATTACTGATTTTCACTCAAGAATATCATTGTGAAAACCATGAACCATCTTATATGCAACACTTACTGAAATTCGTATTTAGACCTCTGGTATATTATTAAATGCAGTACATTTAAACTTGAATTCTAGCATTGAGATGCAGATTAGCTTAAACCACATTGAAATATCTGTTTATATAAATTCTTAGAATTTTATAAATAATATTCTTTTGGTAATTGCTTCCTCTTTCAACAATGTTTTTGACATCATGCAGGTTTTTTTTTATTCTTCTGCACCATTGCTAATCACAAATTAAATGAACTTAATGTAGAATTAATTGATTCATATATTTACTCATATTTGCAGCTAAGACTATTTATGCCTAATATATTGCTAATAAATGAATTAATTTGCTTGTTTAATTACCATAGTTATTCACAAATTAATGAACTTAATATAAGAGTTTCTCTGTCCCCTGCCTCAACCAGGAAAACATTCATAATTAAAAGCCTAAATGAAAAGAAAATATAACTTTTCCGCAATGTTCACAGTTTGTGTGCCCTCAACTCAATGAATCAGAATAAAGAAAACATGCAATTTAGTGCCTATGTTCTTCATATCTCTTCTGATTCCTCTGAAATGAGTTGGCTAAGTTCTACTTTTACTCAACAAAACTTTTCTTCAGAAGACTGCTTCTCAACTATTTTTGGTCATCATTTGTCTCAATCTTAACAATACTGTATGACCCTCATTAGACAAAAATTTTGTCTAGAGAGACACTTCTTGCTTTCTATCTTATAAGCCTTTTGTGATAATGTACATTGTGTGGTTTTATTGATAATGCAGCCAAACCTATGTGACTTGAGGTAAAAGTAACATTTATCTAGCACTAGTTTGTCCTGCTGAAAATATCAGGGAGATAGTAGTTGAAGAAGCTGCAGTGAGCAAGAAAGGCCCTCATATTTATTAATGGCTTATATGTAACAGGTTTTATGTCATAATGCTAGCTAACTTCTGTTGAGAAGTTTCTAGCACTCATATTAAAAATACACAACAATTGAAGTACATGGGCACTAACCAATAGCAAGAGAGGTTGGCAGTGAACAGCCAATCAGTGAGGTAGGGAAGGTGGTTTCTAAATCTCAGATCTCAACTTTGTTGTCAGACACAGTTCTGTTTTCCATAAACTGTCTCCATAAATCTACTATTAATTTTATTTATTGGGTAGATTTTAGAGATGAGAAATCTAACACACAGGAAAAATAAGTAACTTAGCCTAAGTTACCCAGGAAGTAAATGCCAATTAAACACAGACTTCAGGCTCCTGCTCTAAACCACTTCAATGAGTAGTTCTGCTTGTAGTCTCTGATTTAAAACTGAAATTTCCCTAGGCGACAAATATTTCGATGTCCCCTGCCTTTTTAGGATGAACATATAAAGACCAGGAAATTTTGTAATTTGGGTTACTTAGTTCATGGTTTCTTAGCCTGGGATATAGAAAATATGATTCAGCCTTGGGCTTCAGGAAGTTGTTTTATGCAAGGGAAGAACTTGAAAGGAAAATTGAATATGCATGTATTTGCTTGGTAGAAAAATTCATAGGAAATTTTGGATCTTGGTTCTTATTAACTTGTAATACTATAATATAATGTAAAGTCCAAGTTATACATTTTAGATCTACTGTGCTCCCAGGGGAAAAAAAAGGGGACACAGTATAGATACTTTATATCATGTATCATAGTCTACAATACTAACTCTATTACATCTGGGTAACATTTGGGTATACATATAAGAAGTTGTCTATTATTAAAAAAAAATGACAAAAGGTATCCTAGATTATCACAAATTATGGAATATTAAGATGGTCTTTTAAGCATGGCTTAGTCTTATAATTCAAGACTTTTATAAATATAACTCTAATTTGGGCCAGTCTATGTGATATGTTCTATGTCTGACAGGGGAGTTAGGCTAAGCTAAGAATGAAAATCATTAAAAAAAAATTTTAGAACTATCTTTTAGTCCATTTTAACCTCTAATTTACTGGTTTAAACTAAATTAACTTGTGCCATAATCATTTATTTGGTATCATTTATTTGAGCTCTGTTTTGTCTGTTTTATTTATTAAGGTGCAATGTTTAACAAAAGCTAGACTGAAATGGTATTAAGCCAGAAAACTAACTTTTGTATGGAATCTGTATAAAGCTCTGGGTTTGTATTTTTAGTCATGTGTATCATTCTAGGAATATTTTTACTACTCCTATCAGTTCTATGTGATTTAAGCCAGAGATCAAAAGCCATCAAATTTGTCTCCATCAGGTTTTATCTGCAATCCTATATCTGTAGGGATCCTTATATTTGCCAATGTCCCTGGCCTTTCAACTAGTGTATGCTTTACTATGGGTAAGGTTGCTCTTCCCTGGACTAGAAAGCATGCATCTGACTAGTTTCCTGGGAAATTCTGTAGTCAACGGTTTTTACATATGAAGCACAGTCTTTGCCTTAGTGTAGGTTTGTCATGATTCTGGTATGGGCACGAATATATATTCAATGTGTCCATTCGTGTCCTAGTAGGAAATGAGCATATGCAAGCAACTCCATTGCCTAGAGACAGTTTGTATTATATTTGACCATTTTTAGTAGGTTTACTTAAAAGATCAGTTGAGATATATTTTCTACGGAACCATTATCCTAATTATCATGATAATGATTAGTTTGCAATTTATATTGAAATGTTCCATAGAATAAATTGCCTGTATTATGAAACACCAAATGCAGTGAGATACAATTGAATGTTTTATTAAACTTTGTACAAGTAAGGCCAATTACATTCAAATTTATATGTATATCTCAAGAAAAAAAATCTTTGCACCTCTTTCCTCCTAGGATATTACAAAACATTCCAAAAACATTTTAATCAACCAGTCACAATTTTATTTTCATCATTTTCATTCAATTCAATATCATTATTCTTATTTCAAAGACCTTTGCTTACCAAGTGGCTACTTTCACTCTGCCACCAACTTCTGGATTAAAGAAAGGAGACTTGGAAATCCTGACCCAGTTCAGTTAAATATTCTGAAGGAGTCTGTTTATGGTATTGAGGTCAGATTTATTGGGAAATCTCTACCCATGAATCTATTCTTGCAGCATCAGTGGTCAAGAATAAGTATCATACTTTGTTGAGGTTATTGTTCTTTTAATGTTTCTTCCTTCCTGTAGCTTTTAAGAGAGTTTCAGGCTAGCATGACTGAAAAAGAGAAACCATTTACTGATGATGAGATTGAACGGCTCTAAATAATGTATTGCAAAGATCAATATCATAATGGATGTAAATGGAATCCTCTAATGCGTGACATATAACTTATTTCCTAAGTATTAAGTTAATGGTTATCCTTAGGGTAAGAAACAAAATGGACAGTAAGAACACTGACAAAATTCCAGGGTCCGCCAAAAACACTGAAAAGTATGTGTTAACTGTCAAATCATTAGGACAGTTCAAATCTAGGATTAAATTCTTATTAAATATTTATTTATTGAAAGGCAGAACACTACCCTGCACATTAACATGAGTATACTTCTACCTATACTGAAATATCTGGATTAAAGCATTCGTCTAAAACCTATTCATATACAAACACTTTATTTGCACACAAACGATCTAGATGTTCAGTTTCTCTCTCTTTCTTTTCTAAATTAGCAACTCTTCCTTTCTTGTGAGCTAATTAAATATATAGACAATAACACATGCCTACTTATTTATGTTAACTCTCCTTTTATATGGTGAGGGAGTAGACCTATAGCTACTTAGTGACCATTTAAGAACTACATGGTGCGCATGTAAAAACCATCTTCATGGGTTTTTGTGGCTGTTGCTGTTGTTTTAGGTACTGGGGGTGGGGAATGAACCGGGACTTCCTATGTGTATGTGGGAAGCCAGTGCTCAACCACTGAGCCACACTGGCTCCCCTGACTGGGTTTTCTCCTTTGTTTTGCTTGTTTTGTTTTATTTTGTTTTAGGAGAGCCCAGGAGTGGAAACTCGGGACATCCCATGTGGGAAGCAGGGGCTCAACTGCTTGAGCCAAATCCACTCCCCCATCTTAATAGTTTCATTATTCTGAACTTAAGGCCTGAATTTGAGAAAGGCAGTATCAAAAAATGCTGTGAGAGGATACTGCTTATTACATCAAAATTCAGGCATAAGCCATAGGTGTTTAAACTTGAAAATGAATATATTCTTATTCATTCCCATTTAAAAATAATTTTAATAGACCTTATGTAAAAATTTGCATATATTATAGTACATTAACCTTATCAACATCTTACATAAGATAAACCCTTAGGCTTTCATGTTATTTTGGACTAGTTTGTATACTCACATTTCTCATGAATTTTAAACTTCATAGAAGTTGTATAGAAAACCAAAGAATTAAGGTAACTCAAAATTCTTCAATTTTTATCTCTACTTCTTATTAGTTTAAAGTCCTAAAATGATTTGGTTATTGTAATTATACTATGGAGTAACACAATTACAGTAAAAAATTGCCTAAGAGGTGGCCATTTTTTTTTGATGGACCCAATGTAATAACACAGCATTGCCTAAGGTTTACAAGAGCAATATGTTTACATTTTCATGATCTTACATAAAGTGTAAGGTTATTCTTCCATTATGTTTTACAATGTGAAAAGATCAGAGAGAAGATATATAGCTGTTTTCAGATCAGCCGTTTTTATCCTAATTTGAATTTTCCTGAGATGGCAGTTCTTTGACTTTTCCCTTAAAGTACCAGCACTACTTAAAGCATTAGCAGTTAAAGTTCTTTCTTCTCTGGGAAGTCTCTAGTACTTTCATCTGAGATTTAAAGAAATGCTCAATAGTATCTTCAAACCTATAAGAAAAGAAGTTCTCTAACACACTATTTCATCTTCTTTGTTAATTCCTCCTGAAGTGGGCAAATTATGCCAATGTGTTTCCTTAGAAAATATTCCACTCCCATAAAATGAAGAATATTATCAAACTCTTAGGAAATCCTAGTAATTTTGAGATTTTGAGATTGCCCTTCTTTTTATGATTTAAGGTATGAACTTTTAGTGCAGGTACAGCATTTCTAATCTAGAGGACCCTGGAGTAAAGAGTTTGTGGTCAGATGGTGGATTGAGTTAGAGACTTAACTCAAGTCTTTAGTGCCTTGTTATTGAAAACAAAGCATTACCTCAAACCTTGATTTAGTTCCCTTCTTATGAGACTTCCTTGAGAGAAAAAGAGGAAAAAGTCATTCACAAAGATATCAATAATTGGAGGCTATGAGGATGCCAGACAAGCCACACACCCATGGGCATGCCCCTTAGAGCGCCTACAGTTGAACAGTTAAGTCACACCTTCAGGATCTTCCCCACAGCTTTCAGAGAGAGCAGCTAATGCTGAGAAAGCGGAGCTCTCTGTTCTCCAGATCCTAGTTTCAATTTATTTAAATATTACATAAATTTTCCTTTTTTGGTGGTTGAACTCTCTCTGTGACTCAGACATCCCTATAGTACAAATAAAGACAGATCTGGGTGTATTTACTCTCTTAAGAGTGCCATGAATAGGCCATCTTTTCATTCTTGGAGTCACAATTATGCAAAGACCATTGCACATTGCAACTGGCTAATGATTTTCCCTTTTCAGGAAGGCACAAAGGCTTACTTGTTTAAAGATATGCAGTCACATAGAGATTATGCAACTTAAGTTCTGTATCTTAAGTTATGGGTTAAAAACAAATGCATGGTAGACATGTACATATATGACAACTCTAGGATTCCTTTCTATAGCCAAACTAAAATACTATTAGCTGTGTAGGATGTGATATGGGGCAACTTCCTCAACCATGCAGTTGACACTGTCCTAGGGTCTTAGTAAAACTGCAGCTTCTACCACCTGTTATAAATAGAAAAAAATTCTTAATTGCTAGATTCATCAGCTGCCTTCAGAAATACAGCCCAGCACAGAGATATGCACCAAGCTCTAGGTACCTGCCACTTGAAGAAGGACAAAATGACCATTAAGACAGAAATGATCTAAATTGGATACAAAAGGAAAGAAATTAGACAACACCCAGATAAAAAGTCAGTTGTAAACCAGAAATAATGTAGAGACAAATTCAGAAGAACAAAAGATCCTTCATAGCAGAGGGGATCCCCAGTGTAGCCACAGAAAGTTTTCTGAGAATAAGGGGTGAGTGAGACAAGCTTCTGAAGTAGTACAATTTATTGGATGGCAGTGGATGAATCCTTGTGGTTATATTATCGGGACTTCCATGTTAAAATACAAAAATAACATTGAGACAATCTTTGACCCTTGATGAAACATTATTGGTGTTGTTTTTCTTTTGTTACCTCCAAAAAATAAACCATAATGCAAAGGAGTCTAGATTTAATTTAAAAAATTAAGCTCCTCAAGGAAAGTGAGAAGGCTGTGTTTACTATTCAAATTATTATAGATGGCCAACATTTCTTATTGGATAAACTTTTGGTCAGCTTTGAATTAAAAAAAAAAGATTTTTGTCTTTGATGATAAGCAGTTTTTTTTCTTACCTCAGGATACAAAGTTTTAAAAATGACTCTGTAGGGAACAGAGGTGTCTCAAGCAGTTAGGTGTCTCCCCCCACACATGGAAGGCCCCGGGTTCAGTTCCCAGTGCCTCCTAAAAAGAAGACAAGCAGATAGCAAGCTCAAACAGTGAGGGGGGAGAAATAAATAAAAATAAATCTTTAAAAAATAAAAATAAAAATGACCCTGTAATCCAAGATATAATCTTTTCTGTGATGTATTCCTCCCATGCTCCATTTTTGTTAATGGGCTGGGCCAAGCTAAGTATTAGTGTTAAGTTTTACATTAAATAGCATTCATCAAATCTTCAAGAGGACTGTAAGTGCTTACTAGCCATTAGTTTAATGGAGGAAAGAATTTAGGATTTTCAATCCGACAGATTTGTGCTAAAACCTAGGTTAATATTTTGGGAGCCTGAAACCTCCAGCATTCTTTGGATAATTTTTTAAACAAGCAAACAAACAAAAAACCCTAACCTAGGGCTACTGCATTTTTTCTCCACAGACTCTGGCTGCACAGGTTGTTTGGTTGTTTCAATATGAATACATTTCCTATCTTTGTTTGGAGAGCCTCTGCGAGAAAGGGAGAGCTTGATTTTCTTTTGGCATATTCTTTTTATATTTTTATTCCAAAAACAGTTTCTGTTCATCTGTTTTGAGTCACATTACTAAATCTTTCCAATCGTTATTGACATTGGTTTTTGCTAGGTTTCAGAAGCAGGGGAAGAGAAAGTAAGAGAAAAAAATCTTATCCTGTTACATAATCCAACTACAGTCAGTTCAGATACAAAAACACTTGTTTAAAACATGATTGGTTACAGTGAGATATATTAAGAGATGATTTGAGCAGAACCCATACTTTAATTTATTTGTGATTTTGCACAAAGAGACATCGAGAAACGGAAGACTGCCCAAATGCATAAGAATATTCAAAACATATGCATCTCAGACATCTACCATCTACCATGCCGGTTATGAGTCTCACCATCAATATTTGATATTGCAAATGTACATCAAACTTCAGATAACCCTTCCTCCACCACTTCAAAACAATACACAAGCCTGTAAAGGAAAAATGTATATATTCCTTCAGATTTTTAATTTATAATTTCAAATGATTTTATTCTTAATAGTGAGAGATGACTTTTCCCAACTACTCAGAAAACATGAAATATATATGTAGTTGCAATTTCACCTATGATTAACTTTTTTGAAAGGATAACTTTTACTTTGCAACCTGTTTTCATAAGTTCCATAAGATTGACTTGTGCCTGTTTACATACCATGAGTTTTTGCTATCATGACCAACCTAGTATGACTATTGCAAACTGTAGAGTATGTCAAATGACTAAGCTACCTTGGCTACAAATAGCTTTATACATAGTTTATAAATAGAATTGAATTACTATTATCTATGTTTTCAAAGAGCCCTTTGAAAAATCCAGGTTTTGGAACAGCTTAGCATTTATGCTTTTGAAATATTTATATGTTAAAAAGGGGCTATTCTTTTTTGAAAATGAGTCTGAGCCTTTTATTATTTTGAAAGGGCAAAAACACCTCTTGAGATTGAGCCTTAAATTTATGGATCAGGGTTATTATTTAACCTGTACAGCCTTTTTTATCTAATGTCCATCTAGCATAACCTCTGGTGTTTTAGATCAATTTTTAGGCTTAAGAAAGAGCAGAGGGATAAAATTGTTACAATTTATGTCTGCTGGAAAATCCCAGTGTCTTTGTGCATGGAAAGTGATTGTTTTAAGGTATGCCTATTATATGCCATGCTTTTTACCATGTAAATCTCATTTGATCTTCACATTTAACATTGTTATTAGGCATTATAATCTACATTTTATGGTTGAAGAAACTGAGTCTTTGAGATGTTAAGTGACTTGTTCCACCTTTTTAGTATCTGTGCCAACTCTAAGGCCTCGTGTCCTTTAACCATTCTACCTCCTTCAGAATTTTCTTTCACTTTGCCGTAAATGGAAAATATGTTTTGTTGTTAATTCATAATTAATCTATAATTACCTATTAGCTATCAATTAGATTATTGCACTGAAACAATCATCCATGAGCCAAAGAAGTATGAAAAACCTCCTTTAGACTTGGAGAGGTAAATGACTTAGTTTTTATCTAATAGTATTTATAGAACCTAAATATTTATGAAAGAAAGACAGTGAGTTTAGCAAAAGTTAGCCAGTTGGATAAATTATATCATGTTTCATATTTAATTACATTTCCACTTTTATATCTTTGTTATGTATAGGCATATAATTATACTTATAGCAAGTAGTTGGAGGTGAGCAGCAACTAAAAGTCTTAGCAGCATTCAACAAATATATGGATTGATAACTTTTTACTTTCTTTGTTGCAAAAATATAAAAGTACTTCAGACTCACTTTTAGCATGTTTAGCTATTATAGCTAAATCTTAACAGCAAAGATGAACAATTGAAAGATGTGTGAGTTATTGTACTAAAAAAAGGATTGCAATTGGAGAGAGAAACCTCAGTTTCAATCCTCTTATCCCTAATTGATTAATTATGCAATATTTCTCAAGTCACTTATCTACCTTGAACATTTTTTTCACTATAAGGATAACATCTTGCTACAGTATTTCTGAGAGGATAAAATGTAATAGGAAATCATTTAAGCGCTGCAAAAAATAAAGCATTATTTTAAATAAATTCCACATTACAAATTATTGCAGCATAATTTAATTTCTTTGTAAATGTAGGAAGTGTGAAATGAATAGCTATTATGGAAATTCAAACATGTAGTCATTTACAAATGGATTTTTTCCCTTTGCTAGAGAAGTTGTGGGTTTATAGAACAATCATGCATAAATTCAGGATTCTCACATACCATCCTGCCACCAACACCTTGGAACTTTTGTTACAATGGATGATATCACATTTTTATGATTTTACTGTTAAAATCCATGCTTTAATATAGGGTCCACTGCCCATGTACTGCAGTTCCATGGATTTTTTTTTTGTTACATATCCCTCCCCTTTCTGCTTGCTCTTGCTGAATGTTCATTTTTTTGTGTTCTTCTATGTCTGCTTTGTCTCCCCCCACTGCGGCAATGTGCCGAGTCAGCTGACTGCGCAGGCGGCTTGTCCTGCTTGTGGGCGGGTCTGCTTCTGTTCCTGGGTGGCTTTTTGCTCCGTTCGCAGGTGGCTTTGCTCTGTTTGCAGGTGGCTTGCCCTGCCTGTGGCGGCTTTGCCCTGCCCGTGGCAGCTTTTTGCCCTGCCCATGGCAGCTCTTCCTCGCCCACGGTGGCTTTTTGCCTTCTCAGGAGGTCTGCCCGCTCGGAGAGGTCCCCGGGAACCAAACCCGGGGCCTCCCATGTGGTGTACCGGTGCCCTATCCACTGGGCTACAGCCGGTCCTCCATGGATTTTTAAAAAATTATTATTCTGTTACCATAGATACAATCTAACATTTCTCCTTTAACTCACATTCAGACATATATTTCAGTGCTATTAATTGCATCCACAATGTTGTGCTACCATCACTACCACCCATTACCAAAGCATTTCTGTCATTCCAAATAGGAACCCTGTACATTTTACGACTTAACTTCCTAATCCCACACTGTGCCTTAGTAAAGTATATTCTAGAATCTGACTTCGAGTTTGTTTATTCTAATTGTATCAAATAGAGCAGACAATATTTGTCCTTTTGTGTCTGGCTTATTTCACTCAACATGATGTCTTCAAGGCTCATCCATGTTTTATGTATTTTGACTTAATTCCTTTTTACAGCTGATTAATATTCATTGCATGTATATACCACGTTTTGTTTATCCATTCATTGGTTGACTGACACGTGGGTTGCTTCTATCTTTTGGCAAATGTGAAAAATTGCTGCTATGAACATCAGTGTGCACATATGGTGTTCGAGCCCCTGTTTCTAATTCTTTTGGGTCTATACTGAGTAGTGGGATTGTTGGGTCATATGGTGGTTCTATGCTTAGCTTTCTGAGGAATCACAAAACTGTTTTCAACAGTGGCTGCACCATTTTACATTGCCAGCAGCAATGAATAAGTGTTATTATTTCTTTGCATCCTCTCCAACCATTTTCTTTTAATAGCAGCCATTATAATGAGTGTGAAATGGTATCTCACTGAGATTTAGGTTTGCATTTCTTTTATGGTTGATGATGTTGAGGTTAGGTCTCTGATTTGAAGTCTTTCTCCATTTTTTAAAATTAATTAATTAATTAATATATCCCCCCACCCCGCCTTGCTGCTTGTGCTCGCTGTGTTCATTTGCTTTGCATTTTTCTGTGTCTGCTTGTCTCCCCCTGCTGCGCCATCCCACTGAGTCAGCTCACCGTGCAGCGGCTTGCTTTCTCCAGGGGGCCCCGGGAACTGAACCCGGAGCCTCCCATGTGGTAAACCAGAGCCCTACCAATTGAGCCACAGCTGGTTCCTGTCTTTCTCCATTTTAAGGTAAACATTTAGAGCTATAAATTTCCCTCTTAGCACTGCCTTCACTGCATCCCTCAAATTTTGGTATGGTGCATTTTCATTTTCAATCACCTCAAGATATTTCTTAATTTTGCTTTTGATAGTCTTTTTAACCCATTGGTTAAGAGTGTGTTGTTTAATTTCCACATACTTGTGAATTTTCCCTTTCTCCTTCTCTTATTGATTTCCAGCTTCATTCTGTTGTGGTCCTAGAAAATATATTGTATGAATTCAGTATTTTTGAATTTATTGAGATTTAGTTTATGACCCAACATATGGTCTATCCTGGAGAATGATCCATGTGCACTCTAGAAGAATGTGTATTGTTTTTGTTGAGTGCTTGTTCTATGTATATATGTCTGGTTAGATCTAATTGGTTTAGAGTATCATTCAAGTCCTTTACTTCCTTATTGATCTTCTGACCAAATGCTCTATCCATTATTGAGAGTGGTGTATTAATGGCTCCTATTGTTACTGTAGAACTGTCAATTTCTCCTTCAAATTTTTCAGTATTTGCTTCATATAAATTTATAATTATAACATTTTCCTGTTGAATTGTCCCAATTATCAATATGCAATGACCATATTTGTCCGTCCTAAATATTTTTTTCTGATAGTAGTATAGCCACTCCAGCTCTCTTTTGGTTACTACTTACACGATATGTTTGTTTCCATTCTATCACCGTCAGCCTTCTAGTATCTTTCACTTTAAAGTGAGTCTCTTACATACAGCATTTAGTTAGTTCATGCTTTTTAAAATCTGTTCTGCTAATCTCTTCCTTTTATATATGTCCACATTCTTGTCTTCTTCCATGGTGTTTTCTGTATTTTTATCCTCTTCCTTTTGATGGGCCATCATTTCCTGTTTCTTTGTGTGCCTTGTACTCTTCTGTTGCACATGGTATATTTTAATTTTTTTAAATGTTAACTCTGGGATTTCTCCCTGGGATATCTGTCTCCTGATTTTGTAACCAGCTGGTGAGAAGACAGATTTTCTTGAGTTTAAGCCTTCCTGTCAGGAAGGTCTGCCTAAGGTAAATGCAGTGTGCAGGGCTTCCCGGTCTTTCTGGACCTCTGTCTTGTTCTTGGCTTTTGCTTGCTAGTTGTTTTAGAGTTCCCGTCTTTACAGGAGTTTGGTTGTCCTTCTGTTTCCCAGGGACAAACCTCCTTCTCCCAGCTATCTGAAGCCAGCAGAATGCCTGCCTCTTTAGATTTTTTACACTCCTTTCATTGTTTCATGCTGCTTTTGCCTGGATGGCAAATTCTGGGAGGAAAGCCACCCTGGGGAGTACTTTCCCAATTGGTCTCTCCCAGACAAAACAGGGCCAGGGGCCCAAGAAAGGGGTGCAGACCAGTTCCAAAGTACCTTGTGGAGGTTGTCACGAGGAGTGCCCAAAATGTCTTTGATGGGTCCCTGTTTTGGTCAGCCACAGGCGTGCCTTTTGAAATATACCAAAGATTGGTTGGTCTTTATAAAGGGTATTTATTTGGGGTAGAAGCTTACAGTTATCAGGCCACAAAGCATAAATTTCTTCCCATACCAGAGTCCATGCCCTGGAGCAAGATGGCTGCCGACGTCTCCAGGGTTCAGGCTTCTGGATTCCTTTGTTCCC